>PVJX010011832.1:0-52304 GCA_004027295.1 Dolichotis patagonum | reverse complement strand
GAATGTCTTTCAATATTCTTTGTAGGGTTGGTTTGGTGTTCATGAAGTTCTTCAGCTGTTCTTTGTCATGGAAGTATCTTATTTCTCCATCCATTTTGAAGGACAGTTTTGCAGGGTATGTCAGTCTGGGTTGGAAGTGGTTTTCCTTTAGGATCTGAAAGACTTCACTCCATGCTCTTCTTGATTTCATTGTTTGTGTAGAGAAGTCTGCCATAATTCTGATAGGTTTTCCTTTATAGGTGATCTCTCTTTTCTCTCTAACAGATTTTAGTATTCTATTCTTATGTTGGATTTCTGGGATGGTGATTATTATGTGTCTGGTGTAGTTTTATTTTGGATATGGCTTTTTGGAGTTCTATATGCTTCACTTATCCAGATGTCTGTTTCTCTTCTCATGTTTGGGAAGTTTTCAGCTATTACTTCTGTAAATATCCTCTTGATATCATTTGGGCTGTCCCCTTCTTTTTCATTTATCCCTATTAATCTTATGTTATTTTTCTTTGCATCATCTTGCAAGGTGTTGAATTGTTATTTCCTGATTCTTTGTTATTTTTAAAAGATCTTGTCTTTCCTGCTCACTGGCTGCAATCTTATCTTTGAGGTCTGAAATTCTGTCTTCACTTTCATTGAGGTAGTTTTTACAGCTTTCAATAGAAATGCATATCTCTTTGCATCTGCTTTATGCATTGTGTTTGTTTCTTATATTGTTGTTTCAGGGATTCTATCTGCTTGCTTTGTTCCTCTAATTTTTTAGCTGTGTTTTCACTAGATGTGTTCACTATTTCTTTTGCTGTTTTTATCAATTCTTCTTTTACCTAGGCAAGTATTTCTCGTTTGAATTTCTCCATAGCTTTTCCTATTTGCATATTTATTTCATTTGATATCATTTCAAACATTTCAGGTGTATGGCTTCTTTTTTCTTCTATGTACACAGCTTCTAAGCTTTCTTGGGGAGGGCTAGGGCTTTGAGCCTGCCTTTTGGTCTTTCCTTTTGTCATTTTTCTATATTTCCTTACTTTGAGCGGTGTTCCAAAGCTTTCTCTGCATGTGTGGCAAATTACCTGTTACACCCTCAGGTCCTGGAGGGGCAGTGGCTCCCCCACAGGCTCCTGGCTTCTTCACAGGGTCCTAACTCCCCTCTGTGGGCTCCTGGCTCCCTAAGTTGTAAGGCGAATGCTGGGTGTGGCCACCCTGGAGCCTGTGGAATCTCAGGCAGGCCAGGCCACCGTGCTTTTCCCAGGCAGTTCTCCAGGAGGTTCCCTGCGAGTGAAGGGCCTACAGGTCCCAAAGAGTCAGGCCAGAATGTTGGTTTCTGAAAAGTTCCCGGTCCCAAACAGACCTGGCCAAGATGCCAGTCTCCACAATATTCCCAATCCAAACAGCCCGGGCCACTCTGTGGGTCCAAGAGTTTTGGGTCCCAAAGAGATAGGCTGCGATGCTGTTTTCTGGGAGACTTCCTGGGGGTGAAGGGCGGGGCTACGGGCCCAAAGAGACCTGGCCCAGATGCCGGTCTCCAGGCAGTTCCCTGAGGATGAAGGGCGGGCCTACCTGTCCCAAACAGTCGCACCAAGATGCAGGTCTGCGCAAACTTTCTATCCAAACAGCCCAGGCCACTCTACGGGTCCGAGAGTTTCGGGTCCCAAAGAGACAGGCAGAGATGCTGCTTTCTGGGAGACTTCCTGGGAGTGAAGGCGCTGGAAATTTCTCATACAGAAGATTCATATTTAGATTGTATAAAGAACTAAAATATCAGCTCCTCCAAAACAAAAGACTCACCTGAAAAATGGGCAAGTGAAATAAAAAAGTGCTTCTCAAAAGAAGAGCTACCAATGGCCTATAATTACATGAAGAAATGCTTGACATTGTTGGCCATTAGAGAAATGCAAATTAAAGCAAAACTGAGATTGCATCTTATCCCAATAGAATGGCAATCATCAAGAAATCAGATAATAGAGTGCAGTGAAAAATTAATTCTTCTATACTATTGTTGGGAAAGTAAACAAGTATGATTACTATGGAAATCTCAACAACAAAAAAACTAAAGCTAAAAATTCCATTTGATTAAACTTCACCTTTTAAGACTCTTCCTTTAAAAGTTAAAAACCACAGTAAGAGCGATATATGCATAACCACATTTTTAGTAACATACTTTGTAGTAGGAAAATTTTGAATGTGACCCACATATACATCAACAGATGAGTGGATAAAGAAAATATGGTATTTACGTACCATGGGATAGTATTATACCATAAAGGAAGAAAACTTTTGAGTCATTTGTAGGAAAATGGATAAACCTTTTGTTCATGTTAAGTGAAATCAATTACACACAGAAGCTTAATTTTTTCATTGTTTCTTGTACACGAGAAAACCAGAGTAAGACTAAAGAACAAGATGAAAGATAAATAATAGAAAGTAAGAAGACCAATCATTTACAGAGGGAGAAATGGCTCAAGGGACATATATTCATTTTTAACACATAGCTGTGTTGGAACCAGCACTTGAAGTATCTGTTCTCTCTCACTCTCTCTGTTCTTTCTCACTGTCTCTGTCTTTCTCTCATTCTTTTTCTTTTATTTCTTTATTCTTTGATTTTCTTTCTTTCTGCTTCTCTTTCTCTTTCTTTTTTCTTTTCTTTCTCCCTTTTTCCATTTTTCACTAAGCCTAGTGAATATATCACTTAGTTCCTTCCAAAACATATTTCTACTGAAATCTAAGACATTAATCTTACAATTCTACTGTAATGAATACTTTCTTTATTGATCTTTTCAAGAGTTAGAATTTCATCAGCTTTGCTATTATGTGTCTGTTTGCATTTATCTATTTCTCTTGTTTGAAGTTTGCTGACATTCGTATATATGCCTACTTGTGTTTTTAAATTTATCCATTGTTAGTTTTGATATATTTTGTCACTTTTACTGTCTCTTTACATTCAGCATGTCTATCATACATATACTGCCACTTTAAGGCTTGTTACATTTTTCTGAGGCTCTGTTCACTTTTCTGTTTTTTGTTCTCTTTACCCTGAGGTTGCATATTCTATCAATCCATTCTCAAATTCATAGAATCGTTTTTCCACCAGTTCTAATCTACTGTTCAGCACACCTATCTAACTTTTTATCTTCATTATTATAGTTTCCAATTCTAGAATTTCTATTTCATTCTGTTTTGTGACTCTTTTCTTTTTGGCATTGTTTACTTGATATGATATTATCACTCTAACTTCCTTTTATGTTTCTTTAATTAGCATTTCTATTACTTCTTTGAAGGTATTTATGATAACTAATTTGAATATTTTATGATCTATCCAATATAGTTTTTTATTCCAGGCAGTTTCTATTACCTTCCTTAAAAGGTATATGTAATGCTTTGGATATTTTTTTTAAAAAGTTTTGTTTTGAACTTGTCATTTTAGATAATATATTTTGGGGATATAGCTCAGTGACGTGAACAGCTGTCTGGCAAGTTCAAGGTCCTGATGTTGATCCCAATGCAAAATAATAATAATAATAATAATAATATAATACTGTAGGTGTGGCTCCCTTTCTCCAGACATACTTGTTCAGGAAGGCATAATATTAGCTTTCCCAGCAACTCTGAGACAGTGAATATAGGCAAGACTCTCTTTATCTCCCTTCCTTTTAAGCTCCTCTAACCACTAGATGACTGTTTGATTGTTTTCAACAATGACCTTGGAACTTATTGCTACACATATTACTCCAGTCAAGTCTGGGCTCCATTAAATGAGTAGCTCCTGAGATCAGAGTTAGATAAAATCTGCTTCCCATTGTCACTTTCCTTAACTCACTCTCCAAAAGTGCCTACTTTACCATTTAGTACATGTCTTTGTGGAATCTGTGAATTTACTCACATTTTCTCACCCTCCAAACCTACACTGTTCAAAGACCATCTTTAAAGCATGAATTTCTCTAAATTCTGATGCAAATAATAGCAGTTTCTTTGGGAAGGTATTAGGTCCTATAATTTTTACAGCTAGATGTTTACATTAAGTAAAACTCTGAGCCACAACTTTGGATTGAAGGGCAGGAATCATATTTTTTGTCTTAATGGTACTCCTGCTTTAGGCATTCCACTGAGTATTCAGTGTAGGATGCAAGAAATAGCTTGGAGTCCTCTTCATTTGTTTCTAATGACATAGAAATGTTACTTTATAAGTCACACTGAAGCTTACGGTAATTTTCACACTCTAACAGTCTCTTGTTGAAGGTAGAGATCCTATTTCATAAGAAAAGATTGGGCAGAGAAGAAAATCTCCATATTTTATCTGCATTTACTAGAATTTAACAACAGGTAGATGAAACCAGAATGATAAATGACGAAGACCTGCTTCTTATGGAAGGAAATCCTACCACTGCACTGCCCTGGGACCTTGAGCCTAGGTGTGCATTTCCTGTATGTTCTGCCAGCCCATGCTGCCCTTGGAACTTGTTCCTGGGTGTGTGTTTCTTGTGCACCCCACTAGCCTGGGACCACAGCGCCACCAGCCTGCTGTCCTCAGTGACCCACCCCATCTCTTAGGCCAAGTGCTGCTGTTGACGGTTGGCTCCTACTCCCCCTCCCAGAACCTTGAACTGCAGTGGACTAACCATGCTGGGTTGATGGGAGACTCAGCAACCTCACCCAAATGGAAGACCTCAGCAGGCTTCCATCAGTGTGGTGAGCTTTCCCATAAAATAGAGGACTTCAGTGGGTAAACAGGAGTAATAGCAAAGCTCCCTCCAGCTGTAGGACCTTGGTGAGACTGGCAAGATTATGGGTAAGTCCTTCCTTCACACAGACAACATCAGGTATGTTGAGGAGTGTGCCAATAAGGACTCACCCAATCTGGAGAAAATCAAAAGGGCTTATGAGACACCCAGTGACACATGAGGGTCTCATCTGAGACACACAATATAGATAGGGAGACCTGGTGACCTGTAAACACCCTAAGACATAGCAACAGCAGGAACTAAGGCTGTGCTTACATCAGTACTTTAGGCTAGTCAATCCAGGAAGAATTTAAGATGCACCCAACAGGACCTGAAGGAGAAATTCAGGTGACTGGACCTCCTATTCACTGTGATACTCAATAATCAACTACACAGTAGGACCCTAAGATACACACTACTCACAGTTGTGACTATTGGGATTGAAAAACCAAATATTAGCAAAAAAGGTGAAAATGACAAAATGAAAAAGCAAAATTCAATCTCAAACATTTATTCTATGAGGAACAAGAACAGGTGACAGTGAAATAGAGTACTTTAAATGTCATAAACCAGAAATCTCTGAAAAGATACCAAATGAATTAAAGAAATGAATCCATGAGTCTATAGAGGGAATAAAACTAGAAATAATATCTCGTATAAAGACAGAAATAACAACGTTAGTAAATGAGTTTCTTAGCAAAGCTTGAGAAGATACTGATAAAAAGAAATACAGGAGCATGGGAAGTAGATTGAAACCTTGAATGAACAATATAGAAAACAAGTAGAATCCATGAAACAAATCCAAAGAGATATCCAAGAAACAAAAAATTCTATTGAAAGCTGGCAAAACTGTTTAAATGAAGCTGAGGATAGAATTTTGGGCCTTGAGGACAGGATGGCAGATAGTGATCATGAAAGGGTAGAATTTTTAAAAACAACAAAGCAGCATGAAATGACAATCCTCTAGATTCAAGATGATGCCAAGAAAAACCCCAATATGAGACTAATAGGCCTGGCCCTGAAGCAAGGCCAGCAGACTGCTATACCTGCTGGTTTCAAACAGGAACCTAAAGAGAATTCTTTCTGTGGCAATTTCAGAATTTTGGAAATGTAATGGTCAACTTATTAGAAAGAAATTGCAGGTGAGTGCAGCAGACTTTCAGTGGCCTGCAGGAGAGAGACCCTGGCACCTCGGGACCTGCACCATGCAGTTGGCTCCAGGTGCCAGGAGAACAAGGAGCTCCTCCCCTCTCTGAGGGTTGCTGTGAGTGTGGCAGACTTTTAGCAGCCTGCAGGAGAGAGACCCTGGTGCCTTGGGACTTGCACCATGCAGTTCACTCGGGGTGCCGGGAGAACAAAGAACTCCTCCCCTCTCTGGGGGGCAACTGTGAGCCTGCCAATGTGTGGGCTGAGAATCAAAAATCTCATGTCATCCTGTGCCCTGTCCCGTGTCATTGCCCCCCACACACACACTTGACAAGCGGGAGCCAGTGAACTGGACATCTTGTGAGAAGATTGGCTATGTT
The DNA here is from genome assembly GCA_004027295.1 of Dolichotis patagonum. Classification (NCBI taxonomy): domain Eukaryota; kingdom Metazoa; phylum Chordata; class Mammalia; order Rodentia; family Caviidae; genus Dolichotis; species Dolichotis patagonum. Next base: position 46,072 of record PVJX010011832.1, on the reverse strand, counting down.
ATTTAGTATGAGCTCCCCATATGCAAAGATATGGATAACCATTTGGAGGAAAACAAGAGACAATGTGACAGATAGTGAAGATCTCTGGTTGTCTAGCTTGACATTTATGCTTTCTTATGTTCCATTCTGTTCTGTTTTGTTGTGTTTATTTTTACCCCCTTTAAAATAAAAATTTTAAAAAAGACTAATAGGCATCAAGGAAGATGCAAGAGTCAACACAAATGAGATGAGTAAACTATTCAAAAAAGTAATAGCAGAATATTTCCCAAATATGGGGAAAAATCTGATATGCAGATAAGTGGGGCATATAGGATGCCAAACAGTCACAACCAACATAAATCTACACCCAGATATGGCCCTGAAGCAAGGCCAGCAGATTGCTGTAGCTGCTGGTTTCAAACAGCAGCCTAAAGAGAATTCTTTCTGTGGTCTGTTGGCCATTTCAGAACTTTGGAAATGGAATGGTCAATTCATCAGACAGAAATAGCAGGTGAGTATGGCAGACTTTAGGGGGTCTGCGGGGGAGAGACCCTGGCACCTTGGGACCTGCACCATGCAGTTGGCCCGGGGTGCCAGGAGAACAAGGAACTCCCCCCCTCTCTGGGGGCAGCTGAGAGTGTGGCAGACTTTCGGTAGCCCAAAGTAGAGAGACCCTGGTGCATTGGGACCTGCACTGTGCGGCTGACTCAGGGTGCCTGGAGAACAAGGAACTCCTCCCCTTTCTGGGTGGTGGCTGTGAGTGTGGCTGACTTTCAGCAGCCCGAGGGAGAGAGACCCTGGCGCATCGGGACCTGCACAGTGCAGTTGACTCAGTTGAGTCGGGGTGCTGAGAGAACAAGGAGCTCCTCCCCTCTCTGGGAGCAGCTGAGAGTGTGGCCAACTTTAGGCAGCTTGAAGGAGAGAGACCCTGGTGCTTCGGGACCTGCACCATGTGGTTGACTCAGGGTGCCAGAACAAGGAACTCCTCCTCTCTCTGGGGGGCAGCTGAGAGTGTGGCAGACTTTCAGCGGCTTGAAGGAGAGAGACCCTGGCACATCAGGACCTGCACCGTATGGTTCGCTTGGAGTGCCGGGAGAACGAGGAACTCTTCCCATCTCTGGGAGGCAACTGTGATCCTGCCTGCATGTGGGCTGAGAATCAGACATCTCATGTTGTCCTGTCCCCTCCCCCCTGCCTAGCAAGTGGGAGCCAGTGAACTACGCATCTTGTGAAAAGATTGACTATGTTATTTAGTATGAGCTCTCCATATGCAAAGATAAGGACAACCATTTGGAAGAAAACAAGAGACAATATGACAGATAGTGAACATCTCTGGTTGTCTTGCTTTGAAATTTATGCTTTCTTATGTCCCATTCTGTTCTGTTTTGTTGTGTTTAATTTTACTCCCTTTTAAAATAAAATAAAATAAATTTTAAAAAAATCTACACACAGACATAAAATAATTAAGATATCAGACATACAACATAAAAACAGAATACTAAAAGCTGTTACAGAAAAGACACAACTCACCTTTCCAGGAAAGCTCATTAGAATCATGGCAGACTTTTCAGCACAAACCCTCAAGTCAAGATGAGCTTGGAGTGAAGTATTTCAAGCCCTAAAAGAAAGCAACTTTCATCCAAGACTGATGAACTCAGCAAAACAGTCTTTCAAATTTAATGGAGAAACAAGGGACTTCCATGGCAAAGAACAATTGAAGATATTCATGTCCACCAAACTAACCCTAGAAAGAATACTGAAAGACATGCTAGATAGACATAAAAATGACCACAGCTTCCAGAACAACAACAGAAAGAAACCACCAGGCAAGAAAAGCAATTAAACAAGGGAGAAAAGCAGGAAACCAACAACAGGAACATAACATGGCCACAACATGGCTACAACATAAAGTCAAGCCAGTACATATTAGTGATATCCATAAATGTAAATGATCTTAATTCACCTATCAAAAGAAACAGGTTGACAATGGATCAAGAAACAGGATCCCACAATATGCTGTATACAAGAAACACATCTGACTCAAAAGGGTAATCAAAGATTAAAGTCAAAGGATGTAAAACAGTATTTCATGTAACAGGAACCCAGAAAAAAGCAAGGTTAGCTATTCTGTTTGCAGACAAAGTGAACTTCCAACCTAAAATGATTAAAAGAGATAAAGAAGCCACTACATGCTTGTCAGTGGAAACTTCAAGAGGAAGAAATAACAATCATAAATATATATGCACCAAATACAGGAGCACCCAGCTATAGAAGACAAATACTTATGGACATGAAAAACCAGATACATAAGAATACAATTGCAATAGCGCATGTTAACAGGCCTCTGTCACACAGAGATAGAGGAACTAGACAAAAAGTCAGCAAAGAAATAACTGAACTGAATCATACCTGTGAGCAAATGGACTTAGTGGGTGTTTACAGAGTGTTCACCCAACCACATCAGAATATACATTCTTCTCTGCTGCACATGGGACATTCTCCAAAATAGACCATATATTAACCTATAAAGCATTCTTAGCTAAATGCAAAGGAGTTGAAATTATCTCATGCATAATATCTGACCATAGTACACTCAAATTGGAAATCAATGGCAAAAGAAATTGGAAAACCTGCATCAATACATGGAAAATAACAAACTTCTGCACAACCAGTAGGTTATAGGTAGAATTAAAGAACAAATAGAACAATACATACAATTCAATGAAAATGCAGATAAAACATAACATAACCTGTGGAATGCAATGAAAGTGGTCCTAAGAGACAAATATACAGCAATAAATTGCCACATCAGGAAAATGGAATGAGCACAAATAAACAACTTAATGCTACATCTCAAGCTTCTAGAAAAGGAAGACCAAGCCAAACACAAAGCTCACAGAAGAGAGGAAATTGTAAATATCAAAGCAGAAATTAATGAAATTGAAACTAAAAAAATATAAATAATTAACAAATCAAGGAGCTGGTTTTTTGAGATAATAAATGAAGTTGATAAACCTTTCTCCAAACTTATCAAGAAAGATAAAGAAAAAACACAAATTCACACAAAAAGGACTGAAAAGAGGGAGATTATTACAGATCCCATGGAAATTCAAAAGATCATGAAAACCTATTTTGAAAATCTCTACTCACATAGGGTAGAAAACACAGAGGAAATGGACAGATTTCTAGAAACATATAAACTACCAAAGCTCAATCAAGAAGATATAACAACTTTGAATAACCCAATATCAGCTACTCAAATTGGAAATGTGACTAAAAAGTTACCAACAAAGAAAAGCCCATGTCCTAATGGATTCACAGCTGAATTCTACAAGAAATTTAGAGAAGAATTGATCCCAATACTCCTTAAACTCTTCAATGAAATTCAAAGTGATTCCCTAACTCATTCCTGAAGGCAAGTATCATACTGATACCAATACCAGAGAACACTGCTTTATCAAAAGCAGAAAAAGCTTTTGATAAAGTCCAACACCTTTTCATGATAAAAACCCTACAGAAACTCGGAATAGATGGTAATGTACCTCAGTCTCTAAAGGCCATCTATGACAAACCAACAGCTAACAGTACACTAAATAGACAAAAACTGAAAACGCTCACTCTAAAATCAGGAACAAGACAAAGATGTTCACTATCACCACTCCTATTAAATATAATTCTGAAAATATTATCCAGAGCAACCAGACAAGAGAAAGAAATAAAAAGAATAAAGAAGAAGTTAAATTATCATTATGTGCAGATGACATGATACTTTACATAGAAGACCGAAAAAACTCCATTAAAAGAATACTAGAGGTAGTAAACAAATTCAGTAGTGTAGCTGGATACAAAGTCAACACTCAAAAATGAATAGCATTCCTGTACACAAACAAAAATCTCACTGAGAGAGAAATTACAGAAATATCACCTTTCACAATAGCATATTCAAAAATGAAATAATTAGGAATCATCCTAACCAAGAATGTAAAAGACCTATGTGCTGAAAATTATACTACTCTAAAAAAGGAGATTGAAGAAGATATTAGAAAATGCAAGGATATTCCTTGCTCTTGGTTAGGAAGAACCAACTTTGTGAAAATGGCCATACTCCCAAAAGTGGTATACAGATTTAATGCAATCCAAATCAAAATACCATTAACATACCTTACAGATCAGGAGAAAACACTCCTAAAATTCATTTGGAAACAGAAGAAACCTAGAATAGCAAGGGCATTTCTGAACAACAAAGGGAAGCCAAGAGGCATCTCAATTCCTGACTTGAAACTGTACTGCAAAACTACAGTTATGAAATCAGCATGGTACTGCAAAGAAATAGACCTGAGGGTCAATGGAACAGATCAGAAGATGCAAACACACCTACAAAGACATTCAGCCACTGGATATTTGACAAAGGGGCTTAACATGTTCACTGGAAAAAAGATAGCTTCTTTAATAAATGTTGTTGGAAAAACTGGCTTTCCACAGGCTGAAGAGTAAAACTAGACCCATGCCTATCACCATTCACTAAACTAAAGTCAAAGTGGATCAAGGCCCTAAATATTAAAACAGAAACACTAAATCTACTGGAAGACAAGGCAGGTAGAAATCTTGGAGACATAGGAGTAGGCAGAGGATTCATGAACAAAACACAAACAGTACAGGAAATACTTAAAAGAATCAACAACTGGGATCTCATAATATTAAGAAGTTTTTGCACTTCAAAAAAAATCACCAACAGAGTGAAAAGATAACCCTGATAATGGGAAAGAATTTTAGCCAATAATCCCTTAGACAAAGGACTTACACTCAGAATATATAAAGAATGAAAAACATCAAGCTCCCCAAATAAAGACCCTCTCCATAAACAGGCATTGGAGATGAACACATGTTTCTCAGATGAAGAGATACAAATGGAAAATAAATACATGATGAAATGTTCACCATCACTGGTCATTTGAGAAATGCAAATTAAAACATCAGAGATATCTCACCCCAGAAAGAATGGCTGCCATCAAGAAATCATATAACAAATGTTGGCAAGGCTGTGGAGAAAGAGGAACACTTCTCCACTGTTGGTGGGAGTGTAGACTCATTCAGTCACTGTGGAAATCAGTAGGGAGATTCCTAAAAAAACTAGGATTGGAAGTTCCATTCAATCCATCTTTCCTCTCCTGGGTATTTTCCCAGAAAAATTTTAAAGGTCATGTCACAGAGATATATGTGCACCCATGTTTATAACAGCATAATTTGTAATGCTAAATCTTGGAAACAACCAAAATGCGTATCAGCCATGGAATGGATGAAAAACTTGTCATATTTTTATACAATTGAATATTACTCAGCTATAAAAAGATGATCTTGAATATTTTATAGGTAAATGGAGGCAACTGGAGACTATCCTCATAAGTGAAATAAATAAGAATCATATTTATGAATATCACATTGTCTCTCTGGTGTAAAAGGTAATAAAAATTGTAGGCTTAATAAGATCCAAAATGTGTAATAGCTATTGTAAAAAAGAAAGTGAAGGAAAGTGCTCTAAAGGTTATAACTCTAGGTATAAGTCTGTAAGACAGATGACCATATTAATACATTTTATAGGTTGTTGAACAGAATGCTTTGCTGTGTCAATGTTTGAGTGTTTGTCCACTTTTTATGTTTTGATTTTGTATCTTGAACAACTATCACTTAGAAAATAACATGTAATATATCAACTAGTGATTTCTTAGTGTTAATTTTTTTGAATTCTGTATTCTACCTTTATTCTATTTTGTTTTTCCTTTTTTTCTCTAAATAACAAAAGAAGATAGCTTGAAAAAAATCCTTTGATGCTAGTCCTTATGTCCATACTTTATATTTATGCTCACATTGGTCTAGAGTTTACCTCACATTGAGCTTGGACAGGGGAAATTATGAATAGTCTTGTTTCAAATACCAGACTCTCACTTTTCCTGCTGAATTCTTCTTGAGGTTTTTGAATGTTTCTTCATTAACAGTATACATTATTATAATTTCCAGAAGTATTAAATGTTTTTTAAAATAAATTTTTGCTAATAGCTCTCCTTATATTGTCATGGAAGAAACTGGTTTCTTCTTAGTTATTTTTCACCAGTGAAAGCATAACTTTAATTACTTTTTATATCCATAGTTACACATGCTTAGTTTCTAATACCATCAATTCTGTTTGAATCATTAGATGACATTCTTTAATAAAGCAGAATCTTTTTGCAGTGGTTTTGTGTCTTCAAATCTGTAGATTCATAGATTACTCTGTCATTCTTTGTATTATAATATATTATTATGATTAATATTCATAATGTCACCATCCTAAATTGGTTAATAGAAATCACTCAAACTAACAATGTTTTCCTTTCAAAATAGTTGCTTTAGCATATGATAGGCCTTTGCTTTGGAGACAGATATATCATGTTTTCTTTTTCTTTCACTGCTGCACACCTCGAATCAGCCTCTTTCCCATTAGATTTTGGTTTCTCTTAGTGGATTATGGTACTTAGAGTAACAGTCTAAGTGTTATTAGATAACTGCTATTAGATTGAATTCGTCTAGATCCAGTGAGAAGCAGTTATTCTTTAATGGATAGATCATCAATACAGCAAAGAAAAACTTGAGTTTCTGAATATGTGGAGAAGACTGGGAAACAGCCTCGTAGAGATAAAAGACCAGGATGTGGGTCTGGCCTTTTAGAATGGAGACCAAGAATCAAGAAAAGTTGGGCGAAAAGGCAATTTCTAAAATGTTTGGTCAAGTTGATGTAGAATCTTTACGCAAATTTATAAATCAAAAGACTCTCACTTCATACCACCATGAGATTACATTTCATTAAGGAATAATCTGTACTGTATTTCTTCCCATAGTCAGAACATGAAGAACAAACTTGATGAAGGGATTAAGAATGCAGAAGTCCTCTGGAAAATCATATTCTCTGCAGCTGAGGTTTTGTGTGACATATCTTAATGTTCACTGCACAGGCTGTGAATAAATCATAAATTTTAAATCACGCTTTATTGGGATGCTGTTATTTGTAGCCAAATATATACATAATAGAGTATCACTCTAAAACAAATCACGTCATTTTGTATTTGACTTGCCAGAGTTCGAGTTCATGATATCCTAATTCTTGACAATTAGGAATGATCACTTAAGTGAAACTTTTCAGTGTATGATTATTGTTAAATATTTAACTTTGCTTGAAAAACAAAATTTTTATTTTAGAATGCTATTCTATTAAAATAAAAATTATAAAGCTAGTAATGGAAATTGTTCCATAGCTTTCACTATTACATTAGACAAGGTTCAGCAGAATAACAGAAGTTTAAAAAGTGTGTGTGTGTGTGTGTGTGCTGTGTGTGTTTCATATGCTTGTACACATATGTACATACATAATGAAATAATTCAGGCCTCTTTGTGCTTAGAAGTCTATATTATGATTTCTAAATTATTTTGTAATCTCTTTGTAATAAGAATTCCACAGTATGAATTAATGTGTGACTATCTCTGGGACGCATACACTGACCACGAGGGTTTTTATTGTTAGTCATTATGCCCTCATTATGCAGGCTAAGGACTGACTGGATCTCGCTATGGATGCATTGTAATGATAATTGTGTTGTTTTAAGTCTGGTATTGCAAGACTCAATTCATCTCTTTAAACACTGATTGAATTCTTGAAAACAGGTTTCAGACCTAAAGTATCTGTCTCTTTCACATGAATTTAGGATTTTGTGTTAGGAAAAGAGACCTAAATTTCCCCTCTCCCTAAATATTACTTTTTTTGGCATATTTTAACTCTGAAAATATATTTAATTGAATCCTCATCCATTTTGTAAATGTATTACTCAGATTTACTCAAAACATCAGGAAGTGTTTGTATTATTTTTACCATCTTTAGAAAACAAAAATATTTTACCATACTGTGTACTTTGAAGATGAGAAGCATTTGTTAGCAAGGAATATAAATGGAAATATTATTCTTTTCATGGGATACGTAGCATCAGAATTTTTTTTAATGCTTAAAAAATGGTACAACTAGAAGATATCGATTTGTCCAAATTGAAAACAGAGGGATGTATTTCTGTTTTGGAGAAATATTTCATATAATTTTTGCTTTAATAGAAACATTTTATAGCATGCTCTTTCATTTTACTCTTCTTTTCAAATCATATTTATTTATTTCTTTTAAAAAGTCTTTTTATTAATCTTTTGTCTTCTTCTCTGTCACTATTTCATGTCATCTGTTTTTCATGATAATTCTAGTATAATCCACATTATTAATAATGTCAGTGAAAATTAAAATTGCTTCATATATGACCCAGTATTTTATTAATGGAGTACTCTAATTTGTTTACTTTTTCAACTTTGATCCACTTCCTAACCTAGTAATTGTGATACCTGCCTTAAGTTATGTTGATTTGGAGTTTGAGGGTCTTCATTTTTGTGAGAGTCACAGTGGGGTATAAGCTGTAACTAACCCCAAGGAAAAAATGAAAATTACTCTATAGAGATGTAGTTTCCCCTGACTGCTTAAGTTATTCTTGGATGCAAATATGTTCACCTTGATACCCCATTCATTCCCCTGAGTAATCTGACTCTTGCCTCTGTGCAGTTTTCTAACAGAGTACTAGTTCAAAGTTTTTCCAAGTCTTTCATACAGGACATCTTAATACCAGAAATGATTTTAGGTAACCTCATGTTAGGTGTATTTTTTTCCTATCCACTCAATGAAATATTACATATGCCATGGATATTGTGACTACAGGAATATTATTTAACTAACAAATAGCTCATCAATCAACATGGCAACTAAACACTTTTCAGTTATAGAATATAAACTCCCAAGGAATATTTGTGTTCTATACAATACTTACTGCTTTTAAAACATTTGTAAAACTCACTGCCACGTCTTTCAGGAATCTTGAATCACAGATAGTTAATAGGACAACCTATAACTAAAAGTTATTTTTAAGTAGCTAATAATTCTTTTTTAAAATTAATTCATTTTTATTGTTACAAGTTTGCACTACAGAATGCTTCCATTCTTTGTGGGAAGTTGGTTCATAAACATGACACTTTTTAATTCTTTTTACTTTTCTTCCATTTCATTTTGTCTCTTGGATCCCTTCCTATATGGTAATGACTCACCATCAGCAAAGCATGGATTTTTAAAAATTTGCTATTTATGCATAGTTGAATTCTACTGTGACTTAAAGAATAATAAATTGAATCATTTGTAGACAAGTGGAGGTACACTGAGAGCATAATGTTAAGTGAAGGAAATAAGACCCATAAGCTTACATATTGAACAGTTTCTCTGATATGAGAAAGTCAAAAATAAATAAAGTATACTATAAAAGAGAAACAAGAATTAAACAGAAGGATAAATAGCTAACTATTGTGTCAAAATTTCTCTTTATATTAGAGAAATTTTTATCTAACCAAAATATTTCATAGAGTAAAATATGAATGGCATTAAATCACATCTCCATTATCTATAACTATTCAATAATTTAGAAAACAAAAAAATCTGTGAAAAGGAAAGCAAACTTATCTATATGCTTTGCATTCATCTTATAAAATGCTATGCATGGTAGGTCATGCTAGAGATGTTTAACGTTGAAAATAGGTAAGCAGTAAGAGCATTGCTCTTTTAGGGATATTCAGATGCAGTGTGGCTCTCTTCAATATTGTTTTCTAATTTCGAAGCTGAGCCAAAGGCGAAGACCCCCCAAAAGTCAGGGGGGATTCTGAATGCAAGCCAGAGCAAGATGAGGAAACGAAACAGAGTGAAAGACTGGCCCTAATGCAACTGTTTAAAAAGTAAAGTAAAACTTTCTTATACATTCCACTAGTGGTGGATAATTGTATTTTATGTTAAATGGCTTTCAAATTGTGATTCATTATTTGTGTACTTACAGTGTTTGAAGAAGGTTGGAGCACTGCAAGACTTGTCTTTTCAGTTCAGTTAACAAAGTGGAAAGTTCAGGTAAAACTGAGAAAGTAGTTTCATCATTTTTGTGAAGCTTCTATAAAAGGAAACAGGAGGATTCACAGGACTGTATGATCAACAATTCAATTTTTTTTGCTATTCCAAAATATCCTTTCCAATAGAGATTATAGGAAAAATTGTCTTTTTTGTTGTCAAGCATTCTTATTGTCACCCTCAGTTTTGTTTTCAAAATCTTGAGCTAATATAAGATTTAACTAAAAAAAACTTGAATTATGTAGTATCAAACTTTAATTTGAACAATATTTTCAGTGTTAGACATAAAGTAGAAATAATATGATGAAACAGAATTTTAATTTTACCTTGTTTATAGCATTCAACTATCTGAAGCTATTTCATACTTGTTACGTATAATTTTCTGGAGAATATCACACATAAATTCAATTTTTAACTTGTATTTTTTTAACTGGTCCTCTTTATGAGAATTATTCTCTCATTATCCATTGGCTGCAAAAATAAAAATGCTGCATATATGTCTGAACTCTAGATTCTAGAAACATCTAAAATATTCTGGTATGACCTAGGAGGATTAATAGGGATTGTTGAAACAATGGAAGAAAAATCTAGATTAATTAAGTTCAATTACATGAAACATTAAACTAACTGTCAAAAAATCTATATAGAGAAAAGGAAGAAACAGTGATCATAAGAATTCATTTAAAAATGATGTAAGGAAGAAAATATTTGTTTTCATCTCATAATCAATAGCAGATGCAACTAATATCTTTGAATGAGAAATCCACATCAAGAGTTGCAGCAAATATCATCTAAAAAACCCAATCTTGGATTATTTAAACACTTATCAGTAATGTGGTGATAAAGTTTAAAATTTATACTCACTATTAATAAATTTAACATAACTAAAAGATGTAAAAGTTATTAAAAAGATAATTCTCAAACTTTGCATTTATGTTTTCTTATAAAAGTGACATAAGCCTGAGTACTAAAAAATGAAAAGTATGTACACTGTTAAATAGTTAATATTTTTCTTGAAAATCATCACACCCGGGGAAATAACACTTAAAAGTGTGCCTGTCTCCTGTGATATTTCTAAACATGTACTTTACATCATTGATTATGTCCTAGCTGTATGGACTTCTATCTGGTTTTTAAGATTAGTATGTATTACAAATATTAGTAAAATTGTACAGTTGTCTTAAGATACCTTGATATATTTTTGATACTGAGTGTCAAATATCTATAACATGAAGACCTAATAAATGTATACAACATAAAGAAATTTATATTTATAGGTTATTTCTAATTGGTGGTAGTTTATACAGAGTTTGATTTCATTTCATCTGAACAACTACCACTTTGTGAAATACATATGTCCAGTATTACTACCCTTCTCATTTTCATTTTCAGAACTTACACAAACTGAGTATCATCATGGTGGGCTCTAGGTTTCCTAAATATTTATTTGTATGTGTGCTTTTCCTCAAGTATGATGTACTTCAATAGTCAAGACATCTGAGTGGGACCCAGATGGAATCTACCTCATATCTAGACAATAATGACACAGGTTCAAATATGGATATCCACTTTTGAATAGAAACCAAAAAAAGTATTGGCTTGCCATACAATCATTTGTTTCCAAAACGTATAAATCTTGAGTGTATTTTATTCTGTTTTAAGAAACTGATCAAATACTAATAAAACATTTTGAACAACAGCAGCCAAAAAAGTTATTGACAGTTTTTCAGTGTTGACATTTTTCCAAGCAATTTATTCTCCTTGGCAGAAGGAAGGAGGCAGTTCTACTCTTTGGTGACTAGTTAATGTATTAAACACACATCTCACCCTTATTCTTAAGACAAATGACAATGGAAATAACTGCAATTTTGAGAAAAGGATAGAGTGCGGAAGAGCTAATTAAACTCTGGACAGAAATCTCAGAAAACTGTTGATTCAAAGAGAGGTTAACCACATCTAGCACACATTTTCATATCAGAAGGAAAAGTCCTTAACGAGACCCATCTGTCATTACACTACGGATGTAGTTGATGCGAACTTCAAGTGCTGCAAATAACTAGGTTTTAGGCAATAAATTTTTGTATTATTTTAAAATACTTGAAAATGTAATTGCAATATGCTAGAATGATCTGTAATTCCTATTTTAAAAAAATCTTATGGATTCAGCTGCTAAAACAATTAAGATGGTAAATGTATTACTGTATTGTTCCTACCAATGGTAGTTTATCCTGCCTGCTCTAGAGCATGCATGCAAAGAAGTCTTAGCATAAAGTTGACATAAGAATAAGAATAATTTTTGGAAATCATTGAGGACATCTAGTAGGGCATTGGGAATAGAATATATGAATTTTCATATTTATTTAGTAAATATGAAAGGATCACATCTTTTCCATAAAGAAATCCTTATTTCTGTTATCTGTCTGACTTCTGTTGACCTAATAAATATGTGTTGGTTGAATGAATGACACATGTGCTGATCTATCAATTCTGCCTTCCAAGAATATCTGAAATTCTGAATTGGAAATATTTGTTTCTCTTGTATGTCTTTTTCTAGCATTTTTTTGTCTGACATTCAAGTAAAGGGCACTAATATTAAAGAATAGCTTGAATCAATAAAACCTACCCAAATGAATCAAGAAAAAACTTTGGTATAAGAAAATGGAAGCGGAAGCTGGAGGAAAAAGATGAAGTAATAACTGTGTTTTCAGTAGGAGAATTGTTATTTTGAAAACATGTAAAGAGAGGCATGTAGAAAATATTTTGAAAGCATATGGGAAAAAGATATACACTTTCAAACACAATAATGTTATTTTGTTGGACAAATCCATTGCTCATGTTTGTGTTGTTTGATTTTTCAAAATAAATGTAGATTATCAAAACTTATCTGAGTGCTAAAACCCTAGATGATTAACATTATGATTTTTGATTTTAAAAAAATCCAAAAGCTATGCTATCATTTTTATAGTGGGGATTTGTAAATCCAAATAGAATTTGCAACATACTACACGCCAATGACTTTCTTTCAAGATTTTAGTGAAAATATGGATAGAGTAGTCACTGTTTATTTTAAAAAGTATTGTTTTTTCCTCACACCCCAGTTGATTATGTGATTCTTATTGGTGGTAACCCTATTATTTCCCAATAAGCAAAAAAAAAAAAAAATTGGGAATAAAGTTGAAATTCAATCTTCTTGTTCATTGCATACTTTAATTCAATAATTCTTTAAGAAATATTTTGATGTTTGGATGGTCTCATTTTTTCTTTGTTATGTATATCGCTAGTTTTTTTAATAATAAATGTTTCCAGGGATTGTTGCATATTGAACACTTAATGAAATCATATCAATCAAGTGAGCTTATTACAATGACAACTGGGCAGAGCTCAAACTACAATATATGATTCAACATAGTTGGTGAAATCTTGGTCTGCTTCATTGCAGCAGGGTAGCTAGTACATATTTCTATTTCCTTGCCTGATGTGGATATAGATTCATTCATAGTCTCAAAGTTTTGTGTTTACTGTGAAGCATGTGTCATATTGTTTTTAAATTTTTTAAGTAATTTATACATGATCTTGGGCTAACCTATGAGTAACCAGTTGCAGCATTTTATCGATGAAATTTCTGTAATTTTTGTTATTAACTATTCAAAAATTAAATGTTAGATCTGGAGTTTGGGAGAAGAGTGGCAAGCTGGGTAGAAAAAATGCAGGTAATATTGCTCTACAAATGGAGATTTGAACTGTCTCAAATTCTTAGAACCCTTGCTTTTATTTTGTATTTTCAATATTACTTTGAAGTAACCATGGAATTTACAGCTAATTGAAGGGAGGCACAGGAACTGAAACTGGAAAAAGGAACTCCGTGTTTCAGCTCTATTACTGGCCCATTATGGGCAAGGTGCTTAACTATTCTGTACCTCAGTTGCACTTGCATAAGACGAGTGAACACACGGCATTTATGACTTTGATGTTTTGCTGTTTTTAAAGGAAATAATTTATTTGAAGGAACTTGAGTATCTGACCCAGAGTATGAGATGTATGAATACACACTTTATCAGCTAGGGATCTCCAGAGTAACAGAATCAATAAACTAATTACATAGGCAATTTGTAGAATCAGAGTCAGAAGCTTCTATAATGACTGTCTGAGGGAACAGAGGCTTAGGTTCTACAGTTGCTGTTCGTATTGAAGAGCCAGATGATGCAGTAGCTGCTCAGTGCAAGAAGATGGGGGCTGTGGAACAAAGAAGGCTCACAGATGCAGCACAATTTGAGGGCTCAAGGCCTGAAAACTCACATGGAGTTGCTGCTGTGGAACAAACTGGAGACCTATGTCCAAAGATGATGGTGAAAACTGTGGGTAATCCACAGTGCAGACATTTCCTTCTTCTCTCCCCATCTATTCCATGCAGGCTACAAGCCCATTGCGTGGTCCCACCAACAACTGCAGTGGATCATTCCTGCTCAGTCTGCTGGTCTAAATGTCAGTCATCTATTGACAGCCATCACTTATCTGTGTGATTCCTGAGCTAGCTGACATATTACGGTTAAGGGCCCCAGACAGTAACAGCCTTATTATGGAAACAGAACACCATGATGAGAGTTTTCTGAAGGACATTTTTTCTTGGAGGATATTCACTACAGAAAAGCAGGAGTATCCATCCCTCTGAAGCCCAGAGTTCTTACAGTTGTACTTCTCTTAGCTCCGTGATGTATAATGTAAAGGCAGCAAGCAATGTCAGAAATGGAATGATCCATTATTTTGTTTTATTCATGAAATTTGAGCCAAAGTCCACAATTTTTTACTTTACACTAATATACCTGGATGTCATTCCCATTAGTGGTTTCAGAATATTTATAAGTAGACTAATATTATTCTAAAAGATACATTGTGTTGGCTCACTCTGGAATTTGGGAGTTTTAGGCAGAATGACTTGCCTTTGGATCCTTGTTCTTTGCTGACAGAGAAAGCACTAACTATAACCATTACTTCATTACAATTCAGTAGACTGAGTAAAAATATTCAAAACTTTTCTATAGCTCTGGAATTAGTTTAGGTCCTGGAACAGTACTCATTCTTCAAAACAGTTGGAATCAAGTGAACACATATTATGAAACTTCAGTTTGATTCATCTTCAGATAAATTAAAGAGCACGCTTGTCTATTATTACAATTGTTTTAGTACACTGAGCGAGGTGGTACAGGCCTGTAATCCCAACACTCCAGAGGCTGAGCAGGAAGATTGCTGCCAATTCGAGGCCAGCTGGGGCTGTATAGAGTTCAAGGCTGAGTTCAGACTGAACTGCATAGGCACTGTCTCAACAAAACAAAAACAAAAACAAAATCATGTCAGTCTTTAATTAGAAAACATGGAATCTGCCCTAACTAAAAGAATGCTCATTTCTCTATCAAATTGAATGCCTTGTCAAATGTAAATTTGAAGAATAGTTATGTTGAAAGCATTTTGTGCACAATCTAATCGTTACAAAAGTTCAGTCCATTAGTTACAGGCAGACTTAGATGGAAATATTATAGGCAGTCAGAAAAGGCTAGGTCCTTGAAGGAGCCAGTGCAGAAGGCTAGATACCTTGTAATCTTGGAGGAGTCAGACACCTCTCTCTGTGAGTCAGACACCCCTCTCTGTGGGTTCAGACCTCAAGCAGATCAAGCAAATACCCACACATCCAAAGGACTGATATTCTAAATAGTTCTCTATCACCCTGAGGAAGCCAGGAGTCACCATTCCAGCCCCCTACAGGAAGAGTCACTGCTTTGTAAGCATGCCCACTTGCTACATGATTCACTTCCCATTTGTGCTTGATTTAATCAATTTTACCTGAACAGTTAATCCTATTGGCTAAATGTAGTTCTGTCCTGTCTTATGCCCAACTTGAGAATTCCCATTTTAGACTTACCTCACCTCATGGTTTAGCTCTATAAAAGTCCCTACAAAAGACGAAGTCTTTTTTAACTCACTTGGGATGCCTTCTGTTTGTCTCAGAAAGAAGCTTTCGTTCTCTCGATAAACATGTTCTGCTCTTAAGCTCCCTTGCTCCTAAAATCCATTCTTTGATTTTAGAGAACATGAACACATAACAAACATAAAGTAGGGCAGGAGTTTTGTTCCCCTCTTCACACTGAGGAAATGAAGAAATATGACCTGTTGTAGTGAAGGTTTACAAGAGAATAGATTTTATAGAAGATCCATAATTTGTAGGATTAACTTATAATATTCACCCAAAGAGTCAAATGCAAAAGAGTGTGATGGATCTGTTCACATACCAGAGACCCAATTGTATTATAGATCACATTAGAGAAGTGGCAGCTGTTATAAATGAAACTGCTAGAATAAATAGTCAGAGATGAAAAAGTACAGAGTAAATTTTAGAAATTGAACATACCAACATTTGTGCTTACTGTGGTGGCAGTAAAAAAAAGACAATAAGCATATTAATAATTGTTTAAAGTCAATTTTTGTTATGTTAATTATATCTCAGTATCGCTATATACACAATAGAATTAAGACTTGTAGGAAGGAAGTAATCTATATTTTGAGATATATTTGCAATGTAGGTTCTAGTTCTAGAAAGTACTAGATATTCAATATTATAGATATTCAATGCAAGAATCTCTGATTTGCTTTCATATTCAGTAGGGGAAAATGCAAATTTTTAAAACATGTTACTACTGCTGAGTTAATGTTCTTGATTCTTATTCTGTTTTTTGGTATCAGGAATTGAACTCATGACCTCACACTTGTGAGGCAGACACTGTGCCACTGAGCTGTATCCCCAGCCCTTGCTTTTGACTCTAAAACTTGCCAAGTTCTGATATGTGTCTCACATTAATCAATCCTTAATCTCATCAATACTTCAATGAGATAGGCTCAATTATTTTTTATTCTCAATTCAGATGGGGAAGGTGAGTAAAACATGGGTTAAACACTTTAGTAATTTGTGAGAACAAGCAGCTTTGGACTCCCAGTACTAACACCTGTGCTGCAATGCTCCTTGGCATTGTCACTCATAGGTCATGAAGAATTCTTTGATCAAGGTGCTTAGAAGACATTTTAAGATGGGAAGATTGGAGGATTGAAAGCTTCATGGTCATTATAGCAGTTCAAATAATACATAAGAACTGACTAGTGATGAAACGCATAGAGAAATTCTATAATAGTTGGATGTGGGTCGAACACTTCAAGAGGCTAAGTACAGTTATCTGAAGTAGAAATACTATTTTAAAAACAGATCTGTCTTGAAAGTAAAAGTAAGACTAAGTGACCTAGATGGTTAACTTTGCTTGTCCTGTAAACAAGAAAAAACCTCGTAGAGTAAAATTTCTAGGGCATGATAAATTTAGAAAAACTATTTGAGGCTAACTATTAAAGAAAATATATTTTAGCATTAAATATTCATAGGTAGAGAAATGATACTATTTTGCATGCTAAACCATTATGGGACTCAAGTAATTACAGATCCACCTATTTTTATGCTGTCCTCTCCTCTGTGGGTTGTTTTAAATGTTTTTCTTAGTAGGGTGGAAAGCCCATAAGCTTTAAGCTATGGGTTTGTAATGACACAAATGTTTTCTCAGTCTTTAAAATACTTCAGGGAACTATTAAAATTGCATCATTGGCTGTTTGAAAAACCAACCTGATGCTAATTGTTAATGTGCTATTCCACACTACAGCATAGTGTGTTACTGCTGTTAAATAAACACCCTCACAGAGAAGCCACGTCCAGTTGCATTTTTGAGAGGCTGTACTTTCACCTCTAAAACACAAGACACAAAATACTAGAGTGATTCCCAGTAACCAAAATGTATATCTCTAATTTCATGACAAGAGGATGGTGATGGTATCCTATCAATGAATCTTCTGGGTAAGAATTCAGTAGCACGGTATTAAACAATAACAGCAACAAAAACAAATGTTTATAGGTAACGGAAAAAACAAAACAATGAAATTTGAATATTTGCCAATGGAAGATAAATAGGCAGAATTATTTTGAAAATAAACCACAGATTTGGAAAGTCCCATTAATGAGGTGAAAAAGAAATAACCCCACATATTTAGAAAACTTTCAGTCTCATTTGCAAACGGCCAAGTAGCAACTCAATAAGGTGTGAAAAGTTTTCATGTGGAGGGTGCTTTGACTTTATCACTACACAAAGGATTTGGAATAGGTGTAAGCATTCTGCTCCCTGTAATTTTAATATAACTGAATAAAATCACTCTTGAAAGATGACTGAGATAGTTTCCTATGATCAAGGCATTCTGGAGGTTGACACTATCACAGTGTGCTTGCTCCGATAGATATTGGGATGATCGTGGTCATTCAGAGCTTTAAAATGCAGACGGCTAAATTGTTGCCGGGAGGATGATTGGAGTGGTAGATGTTTCCATCACATCACAATGAAAAAATGATGAGGGATTGCAGGTACTCATGGGGACACATTGGAGAGGAATCTAACTCTGAGAAATGAGTTGAGCTTAAAAGATAAAGGCTTTCAGGATATAATGATATTAAGCTGTGCAGTCAAGTTATCCAGTAGTTAATAAGGTTCTATGGTACAGAATAAAGGAAATATGCACTTCTAGGAAGCTTGGCTATTCATGTACAAATAAAAAGAATATAGAAGTTTCAGTGTTATGAATCATTTATACAATACAGTGGGGTAGGTTGCTTAGTAAGTTACTTGTGTGGGAATTCTAAGTCATAAACACAATATAACTGTGGTATCTAAAAACATAAAAATGATTTTTTATTTTTGCACTACTAGTTGCCATATTGTGATATATTTCTAATTTCAAAATTCATCTTTCGTATTATTACAGTCATCTCTATGTAGGAATTAAACAGTAATCTTAATTTTAGAAGAAAATGTGTAAGAATACTCACATTAAGTAAGGAAAGGAAATTTTTGGAGATGACATTTGTACATGATTAATTTCATCTCACTTTGCTTCTCCTTTGACCCTTTAAGGCTTTCGTGTGTGAGCACAGTGCCTTTCTGCCGCGATGTTTAATATTGTCCTATAGGACTCAGGCGTCCATGCTGAAGAACTGGATCCTCTCTTTCAGCTTTTGCTCTGGCATAAAAATCACATTTCGTTCTAAATGGTTTTAAGAAATCTCCTTTTCAACAAAGCTACTACAAAGTACTTATAAAACAGACAGAAAACAGAGAGAAATCTTTGCTATTGTATCCTGAGATGAAATGTGAGGTGACTCCTGCCTCGTTAGCCAGCCAACCCTGGAGGAACAACATGGTACTTCAAGAAAACATATGCGAACATTGAAATTTGTTTTTAAAAATTCAAAGATAAACATTATCATCTCACCAGCAAACAGGCCACGTGAGACTTCAGCAGAGGGTCCCAGCAGGTCCTAATAATACTGCACTGTTAACTCAAAGTTAAGACCTGCCCTTTTAAAACACTGGTGCATTTGTTTAAAATAATGTGTATTTTTCTTCAGGTGTACTACTTTTAATAATCTCCAGGAGTAGTGTGTACTAAAGTGAATCTTCATTATCAGATATTTTAAATTTAAAAAAGTATAAATGAAAAGCTATAGTATTTAAATTTGAACACTATTATGTATTAAGAAGCCTCAGATGTTTTCAATACACATTTTATCTCTTATAGTGTGCTTGACTGTTATGTTAGTTTTATTCTGTCAATGCGAAAATGAAGAAATAAAGGAATTTTATAATATCTATGACATTTATCTGGCTTCATAATTATCTACTTATGATAAAAGCAATTATAATCAATATTAGTTCATATATAAATTGATGTTGAAGTATAATTGCTCATAATTAAAAATCTGATGTACAAACAGATGATTGAGGTCATTTACTTCTGTCTAGATATTTATCATTATTATTCTTTCCTCATCCCTGACTTTTGTATATCTGCAACAGTATTTCCTGAAAATGCATCACATTAATGAGTCAGAGTTTTATCTATTTATTTTTGGGGTACCAGGATTTGAACTCAAGACCTTACACTTCAGGACCTTACACAGATGCTTGTATTCCTGGGCTATATCCCCAGCCCCACAAATTAGAGTTTTATATCTGTGATTGGCAACTGAAAACAAATATTCACATGGGAAAGGAGGAAGCAATGAGAAAAAAAATGTTGCTATGAATTCTGACCCTGAAACTTCTGAGTATATAGCTTAAGCTACAATAGCTGAAATGGTTAAACTTAATGGTCAAATGTGTAACCTGACAGTTCAGAGAAAAGAAATGCACAGACTTTACCAATTTTACCATCACTGTTTACCACCTGCAAGTAAAGGGGGAAGCCTAAATGTTAGCTTAAAAATGAATCATAAATAACCATGTGTAAGACAACCAACTTTTTCTTTTTTTAGCAAATGAAATTTTTACACTGAATGGATATGAGTATTTAGATTGAAATATCTTCAAAATCTAAAGAAATACCATGCTCATTAGGACTTTTAGGTTTCTCTCATCAAGATGAAGAAATTAGTAATTATAGTTTCCATGCTAATCTACATGTACACTTAGTGGTATAAAATAGTTATTTTTACAGAGTATTATGTCACGATATATGAATAACAAATATCACTGGAATATCATTTTTTACTCAAAATCTAATTTAACTTTTTGTGTCTTTCTCAGTGTGATAGAGAATTTGTGACAGGAGACGATGAACTTCTTCATTTCCTCCATAGATCAAGGTTCTCACTCTTCTTTGATTCTTGGTTTGATATCACCTATTTGCAAATCTAAAATGCCTGTTAATATGAGAAAACTTTGTAAAAAAGTTTCCTTTTATTGAGATACCTAAGTAAAAATTAAGGCAATGTAAAATAAAACAACAGTTTAATTGTTGGTTGGAGCAATTACCCATTCCATTTCCTGTTCGGTGACAACACCCAAACTCACCCCATACACACTGAAGTGCTTGGCGGTCTGTGTGTGTGTCAACAACTCATCGCCAGGATGAACTGACAATGGTGAATTAACCCCTCTGCAAGA
This sequence comes from Dolichotis patagonum, assembly GCA_004027295.1. NCBI lineage: Eukaryota > Metazoa > Chordata > Mammalia > Rodentia > Caviidae > Dolichotis > Dolichotis patagonum. The sequence continues at coordinate 25,084 of PVJX010011832.1, read as the reverse complement.
GAGAGGCATGAACGAAAGGGCAAAGTAGAAGAGGACTCAATAGATGGGAAAATAATAGAAATGGTAAAACTATCAAGATGTGTTTGCCCTGGTGTGTCTCCTCAATCTCTTATCCAATGGTATGCGGTTCTCTAATTTTGCTTTTGTACATAGAAAATAAATCAACATTTAAAAAAGTGATTCTGTCCTGATTTTACTACTAATTGCTTTCTTCACTTATGTGTTAATGCCCATATGACCAACTTAATCCAACTGAGACTCTTAAATACTGTGGCAAGTTGAAAATGAATGGAGCTCAAATCAGAACTAAGTGAAAAAACACTAAAGAGATGGTGATTTTCTAAAAGATCACAATAGTACACTAATTAGATTCATGCTATGAGTTGATTAGTATTTTTAGTTCTTGTTTTAACTTATATCAATTTAATGCGTATATATGAATATTTACTAAAAATGGTTTCAATTTACTGAAAAATGAAATAAAGGAACATGAAAAATGTAAAAATAGGGAGCTAATATTTATGGAACACTAGATAAATTTGTACTTCATATTTAAAACAAAACTAAAGTAATTGCAGTAATTTCATGTCCTCAAAAAATTCTTTTCATAGGATGGAAATATTTTAAAAATAAATTTGATGAATTCATGTTAACAAAATTAGAGATATTGATATTTAAGGAAATTTATATTATACAAAAATTAATGTTTTGTGGAAATTTTTGGTCAATTTCTGTTTTAGAGAAAATTACATTCTAATTTTTGTATGTACTTTGATCTGTTTCTCAATAGTTAATTATCCTCCAGTACAATATGTTTACTGATATTGTTTATGCACAATTCAAAACTTTTAACTCACTAACTTAATCTATTTAGTTCTGATTTTATCTGAGATGGAGTTAAAACTTTACAAGTCTGTGGCAAAGATTAGTGATAATGCACAGCACTTACCTTGTCATGTACCTTCCATGCAATGTATAAATATGATAACATACATATGTTATCTACATATATAAAATATATGTGTGTAATATCTTAATGGATATTAAAATAGCATTGCTTTTATTGAAAAAGCTAGAGAAAAGTGCTCAATAAAATTTTTCTTAGCTGTTATCACAGGTTATGTTTTTCTAACAAATGCTAATTATAATACAATACCAAGTATAAACATTTCATTTTTTATACAAAGACAACCAGCTTTGAACTTGGTATTGCTTAATTTCTCATATATGTGTCATTTCATTTTTTAGTTTTTATGTTTTATCTTAGTACCACGAAAGATTTTTCTCTCTACTTTCTCAGCAATTTCTTTGAAAACACGTATTTCTGAGACAATGAACAATAATAAGAACTATGTATGCATGCTTGCTACTGAAAATGGCAAAGATAAGGCATGAGATTGGAGATCTTCCTTCCATTACTGTATTGTTAGAAGCAGTAAAAGTTCATTAGCAAGAAGCATAACTGAGTTTACTAGCTGCCCTGAAGTGTAACAAGGCTATTTTACAGAGACACATTGTTATTTTTGTTGTGTTTCATGAACTTCCCAGAGCATAACACATTCATAAACAACCAGAGGGAGAGACGCTGTAGCTGGTGGCAATGCTTTGTTAGAGACGCCTGTATGTAGCCCAATTAAATCAGGCTGACATGAGGGATCTCGCTGATAATTTCAGGATAATTAAAGGGCTTTTTTAAAAGTAAAGTTTGTGAAGCAAAAAATCTCCAGGAAATGCAACAAAAAGGTAACACCAGTATTTCCCACTTCACATGAGCACAACATCAGTCCACATGAAGGAGTGAACACTAAATCACTTGCGATGGACTGTCTCAGGAAAAATCTCATCCATAGTTATATGGTTAAATTTTCAAAAAAGCTACAACAAAACATTAGTATCTTTCCTTTGAGCTCACATTACAACATAATGTCACAAAGACACACTTGTGAGACTCTAAACCTCCAAGTGAAATACACACACACACACACACACACACAAAACATACCTCAAACAAGTGTTCTTCAATCATATTTTAAAATTTATTATTTTAAATTTCTGATGGAATGAGAGAAAAATATTAATAGAAACAAAATCATACAAAGAAATATAAAAGCATATAAAACAAATCTAAATGTTCAGGCCAAGAAACAAAGAAATATTCTACACTAAGTTCCCAACTTATGAATCAGTTCTGTTCTGTAAGAATCTTCCTAAGTTAAATTTGTTTATAAGTTTGACAAAGTGAGTCTTATACATCGGACACAAACATACATTGGTAAGCATAAAAAAACCTAACACACACACACACACACACACACACACACACAAATCCTGTAAATAAACTATTTTTACTTTTCTAGTTATATTAAAATGGTAGTACAGTGCAATTGTAAATAACATAAACTACTTCCTCAATTTATTTGGATCTATGAATATTTGTGATGCAAGGTCAGTTCATGTTTGTGAAAGTTAGCAACCAGAATATTCGTAAGCCTGGGCCATACTGTATTCAATGGGCTGCCAGTTTGCACTGTTCCTCATATACTTTTCTGCATAATGATATTAACAGATACTGTCAGATCAATGGTGCATTGAGGGGATTCTAAGGAGCATCCTGGGAACTATAGAGTTATAGCTCTACTTTTCCTGCATCTGTTTTATTTCTTTTCAAGGTAATATTCCAGATCATATGCTCTAGCCTTTGTAAGTGTTTTCTCATTAGATTGAGGGTTGAGTTTTCACTTGGAAAAAGAAAAATCTCTTTCTGTGTGGATATACAATAACATATTCTTATTCTGGTGTTTATATTTTTCTTGTTTAGATAAAGAATATGCTCACTTTTGCACTTTAATTCCATTTTATCTTTCAGTTTTGCTAACAATATCTTTACAAAAATATGAAATGTTTTTCCTATACCAATTGGTGAATTAAATATAAATTTACTTCTAACCAGTCTCAAATACATTGTCTCCCTACAAAATATAACTTTAAAATACAACTTTAACATCTTTGTGTTCCTAGAAAATTGATGAATTGTGGATATAAAAATACTTTATAAATCAGTAGCAAATTTTATAAGATAAAATCTCATTAATGGGAAGATGGTGGAACAGGAAGCATCAGGAATCTCTCTCTCTGCACCTAAACAACAATGGCACAGGCAGAGTTTGTCAGACATAACTATTTTGAAACTATCGAAATTATTGGAGGTTTGCAAATTCAAGAAGAAGGTAAGTTGTGATTAATTTTAGTAAATGTCAGCACTTAGCAAAACAGCAGGTGCCCATTAGCCGACCCTCAGAACCATCAGGGTAATATGCAGCCTCAGAACACTTGAGATGACCTATATTTCTGCATCTTTTTAATCCATGATATACAAACTGCCTGTGACAATCAAGCCATGATAAACAATTTTAAAATAGAACAGCAAACTTGGGAGACAGAGAAATTATTTTCCAGGGTCACCATATAGCTGCATTGAAACTTTCAGTTTCAAATATACAGATTATAAGCGTATGTCATGGTTTATGTCAGTGGCCCCAAGGAGTCATGTATTTGCATTGTGCATTTGTAATTGGTTCATTGTCTAGTGCTTGGATTGGTGGTGTCAGTGGTACACCCTCCTAGGGGTGAAGCCAGGATGTGATGTAATGGCAGGAAGAAAGTGTGTCTCTCTCTCTTGCCTGTATCCACCTTGCTGTTTGCAGCCATCATCAACTGTGACCCCGCCATGCCACCCTGCTTTGGAGCCAACTAAATATAGACTAAAACCTCCAAAAACTATAAGAAACAAACCTTTCCTTTCCCAACTTTGGGCATCAGGTATTTTGTCTCAGCAAGTAAAAGGTAACTAAAACAGCATACAATGATATATAAAACCCACGTAAGGAAAAAATAAATTAAGAGCAACTGTACTCCCCAAGAGACAAGATTTTAGAATTTAAAGTAATTGTTTAATGTATGCATGAAGGACGAAAAATAGATATTGAGAAAAATCATGAGAAACATACATGGACAAAGGAAACTGCCAATAAAGAAAAGAAACAAAAAGTTTCCAGAGCCAAAATTAAAAACACGCTAGGGAATTTTTACAAAGGTAGATTTGGATGAGAATAAAAAATATTCAGTAATCTTAAAAAGAGAGTGATAAAGTTCATCAAAGCTGAGTAACACAAACACAAAGCAGTTTTAAAAATGTGAGCATATTCTAAGATATAAGTGGGGCACTATAAAGTGACCAAAATATACACTTTGAAATGAGAAAAGTCAGACAAACTAATACAGAGCACCTTTTAAAATGTCTGACAACTTTAGCAATCAGCTGAAAGGCATAAATATGAACATTCAACAATTAAAACTAAGAGGAGCTCCAAGGAACTAACACAGAGAAACATTATAGTCAAGATTATACCTTTACTTTTATTAGCACATGTTTGTGATGCATAATGAATCAATGCTTTTAGCAGGAGTGGTTGCAACATGTACCTATTATACATTAAAACTTTTTATTTTCCCTTTCATTTCTCTCCTTGCCCCCACATTTAGATTCTCTTCAAACTTTTAAAAGACAGAGAGACTTGAAAGCAGCAAGAGAGAAACAATTTGACATATATGATAAGTCCTCACTGTCATGATGAGCAGATTTCTCTTTGAAAATTTTGGAATTTTGAAGGCAGTGGTCTGATACAGTCCAAGTCAAAAAGAAAAGAAAAGAATCTGCCACCGGCAATTCTATATCAGAAAAAAATTTCTTTCAGAAGTCGGAGAAATCTTGATGTTTTCAGATAAACGAATGTGGAGTTGACTTTTACAGCTGAGCTTGTGATACAAGAAATGCTTAAGACAATTTCACTAGATAAAATGCAGGAATATTAGAAAGTAGTTTGAAGTCATATTTTAAAAAATTGAAAGTAGATGAACTACAGTAAAAATTAGTACTACTGTAACAATTTATACTTATTTTTTTCTTCGTTATTTATAAAGCTAAATACATCAGGAAAAGTTATTAAATTTTAAATTTGGGTTGAAATTCCACATTTTCTTCATAAGTTAACAGACATATATATAGAATAATCATCAGATTGTATTTGTAGGTGTGAAACATATAGACACGTAAGGATATAAAATTTCAAATGTCATCAGCAATTAAAAGAGGTAGGGATAGAGATGAAAGAGCAGAACGTATGCACAGTATTGATCAGTTGGAATAAATTCAAGTTAAATTATTCAACTGTAAGTGTTAAATATAATTCCCATGCTAATTACAATGAAAATAGTTATAAAGCATATACCAAAAATGTAAGAAAAAATCATACATTTTGCAATAAAAAACAAATAAATAAATAGACCATGCAGGAAATGAACAAGTTATAAGAACTACATACAACAAATTTAAACAATAAACATAGTGTTCTCCTTTTCAGTAATTGTTTTAAATGTTAATTGATTAAACTCCCTAATTAAAATACAGAAATTGGTAGACTTCAAAAATATAGAACTGCACAGAGCCTGCCTGGCAAGTGCAAGCTCCTGGTTTCAATTCCCTGTACAAAAAAACAAACCAAACCAAACCAAACCAAACCAAACCAAACCAAACCAAACCAAACCCAGAATCCAACAATGTATCATCTAGAGGAGACTATTTTACATGTAAAGACACAAATAGGTTTAAAGTAAATAGTTAAAATTATGAACTCCACAAAGAGTAACAAAAAGAAAGAAGAACTATTTTTACTTTAAGGAAAACTCAGAAATTTCAAGATGCAAGATCTGGTGAATAGCGTGAAAGAGGACGCACTGTAATATTTTTATTTGGCAGAGGTTGCTATAAATAGTTGCTCAGTGCAGCATAATTGCAAAATATGGTGAAAGTTAAAATAGAATAAATAAAACTAAAGACTTTGCCATTAGCCCAACTTATGATACTCAAAAGGCTGGGGATTTAGCTCAGCAGCGTAAGTGCCTGCCTGGCAAGCATGAGGTCATGAGTTTGATCCCCAGTACCAAAAAAAAAAAAAAAATATATATATATATATATATATATATATATATATATATACATACACACTCAAAAACTACTCATTTCTTTGAACATACTTATCCCATCATTCTTAATAATATGTATTTTACTGCAGTAAGTTTTTTTTTAATTTATGCTTTGTTTCAGTCCACATTTCTATTAAAATTACAGTAGTGAGAGAAAAATAGAGAATAAAAACACACTAAAGAAATTAAATGAAACCAAAAGGTGATTACCTGAAGAGATCAGGTGAATTGACAACCCATTAATCAGATGGAATAAAATGTGGAAAAATATTTAAATTATTAAAATCATAAAACATAGAGATATCACAACTTATTTCATGAAGTTAAACAAATTAGAATGCATGATTACCATAATTATATACCAACAAATTTGATCACATGGAAAAAACAGATAAAACTCTCAGAAGCACAACATTTAACAAGAAAAAGAACATCTGTATAGGGTATAATTTTTAAGAATTTTGAATTTGTAGTAAAAATGTCCTAAAAATAAAATCTTTAACCTATTCATTTTATTAGGCAATTCTACCAAATGTTAAAGAATATATAATATCAATCTTTAAATCTTTCTAAAATGTTGGTCATCTTCTATAGAGTTGGCATTACTAAAAGCATGCTAAATACTAAAACAACAGAAAACTATGGGCTAATATTCCTTATGATACTCATACATGTGTTTTCAACAAACACAAATAAAATTTGTATTTTATAGGTATTACAATGTATTAAATTCTTCAGGTTATTAAATTCATTAAAAACATCAAGTACTCACCACCATTGGACTTCATTCTTGGAGTACAGCATTTCTTCCACACATCCAAACTGATTGATGTAATACACTATATGAACAACACAATTGGAAAAATGTCATTTAATCATCTCAACTGATATAAAATCATCTGCTAAAATTCAACATCTTTTCATTATGAGAAATATTCAGTGAAGTAGGAATAGAAGAAAAGTATCTCATCATAATAGAAGCCACAATTACAAACTCCCAGTGAACATCATTCTCTGTGGTAACAGACTGTAAGGTTTTTCTGTGACAGCAGGAGTGAAACAAAGATTACCTCCTTCTGACACTTTTTTAACATAATTCTGGAAGGTCTTACCAGATATAGAAGGCAAGGAAAGGAAATAAAACACATCCAAGTTGGAAAAGAAGAAACAAAATGATGTCTATTGGGGGCTGGGGATTTAGCTCAGCAGTGTTACCATGTGCCTGGCAAGTGCAAGGTTGTGAGTTTGATCCCTGGCACAAAAAAAAAAAAAAAAAAAAAAAAAAAAAAAAAAAAAAAAAAAAAAAAAAAAAAAAAAAAAAAAAAAAAAAAAAAAAAGAAAAGAAAAGAAAAGAAAAGAAAAGAAAAGAAAAGAAAAGAAAAGAACAAGTCTATTTGCAGATGATATGATTTCAGGTGTTAGAAACCCTAAAGATCCCCCCTGCAAGCACACACAAACTTTTAGAAGAAATAAATGAAAGCAAACACAAAACTCACTTGGATTTTTTTCATTTAACAATGTATTAAAAAAAAACCTACAAAATATTCTAGTTTCCATAGCATTGAAAATAAAATACTTAGGAATTAATCACAAAAGTTGAAAAAAATTTATGCAGTTAAAGCTACAAAAAATTATTGGAAGAAATTTTTAAAAATATATAGTGGTTTCTTGGTTCACAAACTTCATTCTTTCCATGATATTGATGGCAAGCCAAATTGGATAAGAACCAAATTAAATTCAATGGTTGGGTTTAATGTTTGTCATATGGGAAACATGTATTTGTATATCAGAAATTTAAGAATGTTAAAATATCAATTCTATCAATAAACTTCTACAGATTCCATGTAATTGCTATCAAAAGACAATATATATCTTTCCTAGTAATAGAAAAAACATCCTAAAATTTATATGAAATATCCATGGACCTCATATAGCCAAAAAATACTGAAAATAAAAAGAACAAAGATAGAAGACTCACATTTCTTGATGGCAAAATTTACCACAAAGTTACAATAAATAAAAAAGTATGATGTTAGCATAAAGATAGATAGATAAATAATCAAATAGAGCACAGAGACCAGAAAACCTTGAAATATATAGTCACTAGCCAGAACCCTGCCTTTTCTCATGAGTCAATGGTATTTATGGACTGCAGGGGAAGGAGAACAAGAAGTCACCAAGAAGCAAGCCCCAGTGTGAATCAGCACCATGTGTGGGCCACTGAGTGGGGGGGGAGACAAACACCAGCCCCTTCCAGCAGAAAGGCTGGAAAACAATAAGAACCAACCCCCCACCCTGTAAGCAACTGGCTGACCCAGAGAAACAACAGGCTGTGCTGATAGCTCTCAAGGTAAAATGCTTGCAGTGTTTAGTGTTTCGCTGACTTTGCAGGCCTAATGCCAGTAGTCTGATCATCTGTTCAGATGGCAACACTGCAATGTGGCATCTATGAGGGATCTCCTTCTGAAGGGGTGGCCATTGTTAATTCCCTGATATCTTATTTTGAAGTCTTATAGCATTTGCATTGTTTTGTTTTGTTGAGTTTTGTTCTGTTTTGTCTTCTTTGACGGGCAGCTGTTTCAAAGATAAGGATATATAACAGTAGCCACCTTGGACTTTCTATTGTCTTGTTTTGAAGTCCTTTATTGCATTCATTGTTTTGTTTGCTTGCATTTTGAAGTCCTTTATTGCATTCATTGTTTCTTCTTTGTTTTTCCAATGATTGAAGGTATCTGCAACTATTTTGAAGACAACAAGAGGCATTGTTGATTTCCTATTGTTTGAAGTCCTGTGTCACTTACACTGGTTTCTTTTGATTAGCTTTATTGTGTTTATTTTGCTTGGATTTATTCTCTTTAAAATAAAAAAAGAAATACATAGTCACATAATTTTTGACAAGATTGTTAGTATTATTCAAAGGAGTAAAGCAATATTTTCAAAAAGGTGCTGTGGGAATGGGGTATTGACATTTAAGGTGATTAAATTACAGATGTACCTAAGAATGTATATAAACTTTACTAGTAAATATGAAATATGTAAATGTAAAATCTTAAAAAGATGAAAATATTAGAAAAAACATAGTATGAAATTTTTCAGACTAAATTTGACAATAGGTTCTTGGATATAATACTAAACATACAGAGAATAAAAGAAAAAACTGACAAGTTGGAGCTGAAGACAACTTTGCTTCATTAGTACATGTTTACAGCATATAGTTAGCACATTTGTGGGAGCTGGCACATGCACATAACACATCTCTATTGTTTTTAAAATCCTATTATTTTCCCCTTTCTTTTCCTTGCTTTCATCTGTTTTTCATCTTTCCTTTTGCAAAAGTTCTGTATCCCACTTTCCTATCAATTAATATTAATTTTATACTCTTACAAATTTATCTTCTTTATGTTAGAATAGTATCCCATTGTGCATAAAGAAGTCATGCAGTATTTAAGCTTCTGTGTCTGATTTATTTCACTTAGCATTATGTTTTCAGGATAAATCTATTTTCCTACAAAATGTTTAAATGCATCTTTTACAGCAGATTAGATTTTCACTGTATGTAAATACCGCATTGTTTTATCCATGCATCTGTTGATGGACATATAGGCTGACTGCAATATTTGTCATGAATCATGCTGCTATAACCATTGCTATGCATGAACTGCTGTAACACTAAGTCTTTAACTCATTCTGTAAGATACCTAGAAGGTTTGAGCACAATGAGAAGTCTTTTCTTAGCTTTTTAAGCAGTCTCAGTAGTGTTTTCCATAATGGCTGTTACTAGTTTACATTCCTACCTGCAATGTATCAATGTTCCTCTTTCTCTTCAGCCTCACTAATATTTGTTATCATTAGATTTCTTCATAATTGCCAATTTCAGGAGTAGCATGGAATCTCAAGTTGTTTTTATTTTCATTTTTCCCTGCTTAAACTCAGTTTTGGTTTCCATTGTTACTGATTTTCAAATGCCTTGAGGTGTATACTTTGGCTATTTAAATGAGCTTTTCAGTTTTTTGTTTCAAAGTGAACATTGTGTGTATTATTGAACTTCACTCTCATAACTGCTCTCAGGTTTTGATAGGTTTTGATGGGTTTCACTGGCTTTGTCATTTATTTCAGAAATTGTTTAGTTCTGTGATTTCTTCTGCAACCCAGTGAGTATTCAAGTGTTATTATGTTTCTAGGTGTTTATAAATATTCTGCAGTGTCTTTTGTGATTGATATCTAGTTTGAGTGAACAATTATGTGATAGAATATGGGGTGATTTTGACTCTTTTGTATTTGTTTAAGCAGCCTTTGTAGTCTAGTGTTTTGTTTTGCTTAATATGCTGAATGTTCACCTTATTGCACTCCCACTGTATGTGAGAGAAATAGTTGGCTGATTATGATGATGGTGACAAAGAAGAAAAGTTTCTGTGTTGGGGAAACCTCTCTCTCTGGTGACTGGGGAGTGGTGCTACAGTGTGTAGTAATTCTATTTCCACATTCTGGTTTTGTCCTCTTTGAGGACTTGCGTTGGAATTCTCTAAATGAACCAAGACGGTAATCAGACTTAATCTTTTGACTTCACCTCAGAGTAACTGCATTTTGTCAGTGCTAGATTGGAGCTACACCCTGTATCTAGGGCTCCCTAGAAGGAAATCATCCCAGGACAATTTTTCTAAAATGGTCACACAAAAATACAACTAAGGATATAAAACAACTAACAGAATAGTGTAACGTATATGAAAATACATCTTTGATAAGAGATTGTTAATATTCAGAATAAATATGGATGCATAAATTTCAGCAAAAATTATAATTATTCAAAAATATAAAAAATGATTTCAATAGAATTTTTTCTGAAGAAGCTATGCTAAAAGACAATTAAAGAAAGAGGTTTTCAACATGACTAATGAAGAAAGCAAATACAAAGTATAATGAAATACCTATTCACTTTCAGTATTTATTAGGAGTACTACTGAAAAAAGTAAATACATGTGGAGAATATAACATGTGAGAGCAAGAATGTGGAGAAATTTTAACTCTTGAATAAATATGGCTTAAAATGCAAAATGATATCATAGTTGTGGAAAACAATGTGGTGACTCTTCAGAAAAAAACAGAATGTACAAATATTGAATGCAAGATTTAAAGAGATCTCAGTCCAACTACATTTATGGCAGCATTAATCACAATACCTAAAATGTAGAAACAACCCAAGTGCCCATGCGTGGAATGGATAAACAAATTGTGATAAACGCAGTTATGGATTATTATTCAGCCTTAAAGGAGACAGAAATTCTTCTATATACAATGACATGGACGAATCTTGAGGACATTAAACAAAGCAAAATGAGCCTTTTATAAAATAACAATGTATGATTATATTTATAGGAAGTACTTTAAAAAAATCAAAATTTAAGAGACTTAAACTATGATAGTATGTAGAATGGCTTAGCAAGTCAAAAATGATTTATGAATTATTAAGTCTCTATTCTACAATAGTCATGCATAACATTAAGAATATATTTAATGCTAGTGGTTTAAACACTGGAATATAGTTAAAATGTGAATTTTAAGTTTGTATATCTTATCATAGCAATTTTAAACCTTTTGTTTATTTTGGATGTATTGCAAACACATCTTTTCTTTTAACACATCTTTTCCTAAGAATTTTTATCTAGATATTTGAAACACAATGGAACCTACATAAGTTAATCAGACTGTACAATATTAATAAGAATTATTACCTTGCAGTTAATAGAATGTCACCCTATTAATATTCAAGCTTGTAACAAAATATTGTTTACAAGCATGTTGCTTTAACACTTTTGCTCTTACCCAACCATCTTCCGTGTGTTTTATTTTTTCTTTGTTTTACTAGGAATTTGTACTGTTGGCAAAATTTTATGTTTTTCTTTTCATTTTCTCTGATTCATTGTCCCCATCACCTCTGCCATCTGACCTCGCAATTTAGAGCTGAGCCGGCCAACACCCTTAATTTGTATGTGCTTCAATCTTTCTTTTCATGTTTTATTTCAATCTACTTTAAGTCATTTCTTAGTCTCTTGTTGAATTCTACAGCTTTTACTCTTTTTTAATTTTTAAAAAGCAAAACAGAAAAAAGGGTAGAAATAATACAGAATTTTTTTAAAATGTAAGAAATCAACACTATTACAACTTGTTATCTTAGAAATAGCTGCTCAAGTTACAAAATCAATGCATAAAAAATAAACAATCAAGCAATGACAGTACAAACTATTCTTTTTGATGAACTAACAGAAAATTAGTGTGATTATCCATCTTGCACACTCAAGCATATATACAATTATATGTGTATACCTACAAGTTGTTCTTTCCTTTTGCTTTTACTTTTGACACTGAGTTTGACACATTACTGTCTTTGTTTTTGCTAATATTTTCTTCTGAGTACTTGGCCTGTTCCAACATTAGATTGATGATGTTCCAACATTAGATTAAAGATATAAGGTTGATTCACTCTGATTTCCACTAGGATTTTTTTCTAATACCAGATAACATTGCATTAGCAAATACTTCAACTTCATCCTCTTTCAAATGGGTTCTCTTAAGAAAAACAACCTATGAATTGAATATGTAGACCTGTTATACCATAAGGAGAATTTAAAGAAAAAAATGTATTGGGAGGAAACTGTGAAGTAGATAAGAAAATAAAACAATCCTTACTTCTGTTCCTAACTCTGCATTGTCTAATAGGATAACCTAAAACCGCATTAGGCTATGAAGAGCTTGAAATGAAAAAACAGAAAATGAAAAATAAAAAATAAAAGTTAAATATTATTTTTCCTATGAAAATCCTGCCTGAATGAAGATATGCTCAAAGTACAAGTTACACATTAGAAGTTAAGGACCGTAAAACACAAATATGCCTCATTTAATGACCAAGTTCTATTCCTGTGATTAGAGCCTTAAAATAATTGATCGCTAAATGAGAAATTATATAAAGTATGTACATTACATTATTCAGAACAAAGAAATGGTGAAAGAAACTCCAACTTTGCTTTTATTTTTATAACTCTTACATGTAGCACTGTAAAGTATAGCAGAAAAAAGTACAATACTATACAGTACAATAGAGTACTTGCAGTACTGTGTAAACAAGGTACACTGTAAAAGCAAAGACACTGAGGCTCTATAAACAAGAAACAGAAATATCTATATCTATCTATCTATCTATCTATCTATCTAAAAGATGGATAGCAAGATCGAACAGTGTTTTCTGGCAGTAAGTCCAAATAATTGTTAAACACGTTGGCCATTAAATAAAAAATGTCTGTATGAAATCTTGATAACTTTCCCACCTCTGCAAAAATAATAATTTATATGCATTTGGTTATTTAACAATACTATTAAATTTTTCATATATTTCATGTACTTGCTTAACAGTGGTAATGAGAGATGATAAAGTGGTTTGTAAGGGTTATGACATTTATATCAGACAATATTAACTGAACTAACTGTAGCTTGTGTCTTGTTTTTAAATACAAAGAACTATTGGAAAAGTTATTGAACTATAATTTTCTCCTAAAGTTAATGTACGACAATGAAAAATTTAATAATTTGTTACGAATTGTGTCTTGGTGTCCCCCAAAAGCCTCACACAGTCATAGGACTTTTCCGAAGCAGCTGAATTGAGGGCATATGATGCTGGGATTAACAGTGGGTGATGACTAAATCAGTCCACTGATTGGTTTGGCATTTCACTAATCCCAGAAGTTTGCATGAAATAAGATCAGAAAGGCACTGTTGAGTTATCTTGTTGCTTTTGCTATCTTCGCCTGGCTGCCATAAACTGTTTCCCTCTGCCATGGCACCCTGTCTTGGGGCCAGCTGGTTTTGGGCTTAAACCTCTACAAACTGAGAGCTAAATAAACCTCTCCTCCTTTCCTTTTGAGTGTCGGATATTTTGTCTCAGCAGTGAGAGAAATACTCTCTGACAAATACTCAGGATACTTTCAGTATCATGCATTCTGAAGGGTGGAAATCTCAACAAGTTATTGTGTCCAAGAACAAAACTTAAGTGTATTTTTAAGCTAAAAATCTATAGTATTCTTAATGCTATTCATTGCTGCCATTTGGTCATTTCATGTGAAGTACTGACAGAAAAATAGAAAAGCAATAAAATTAAGGTTCTATGTGAATAATTTGGCAGAACTCACATTTATATATGTTTTATACAGATATTTTGTTTCATTTACAACAAATAAATGAAATAAAATGTTTATTTGCCCTTTATAACATTTTCTTGATTAAGTGATTCACACAAAAAACTTATAAATTTAAACTATGTTAGTGAAAATGAAGGTCATCTTTTTCATTAAAAAGAAAATAAATGATACAGACAATGAGATAATTTGTTGGGAATTAAAGACAGATGCAGAATCAGATATAATATAGAAATAAAAATTTCATCTATGGAAAAATTGTAATAGTAAATTAGAGCATCTCCCTTCTTTTTCTGAATCCCTATGCCTGCATCAGTAATAAGTACAATAACTCTCTAGTATTTTACATGATAATTCCTTGTTGCCCTGACAAAACCAAATAAAATCCTATATTTTTATCATTGGAAGTTTCTGTAAGAATTAAAAAAAGGTCTTCAATCCATTACTCTTCTTCTAAAATTCTTTTGTGTATAATAATGTGAAAAAGTTTTTAATTCTAGATGTGAGAAGCTATCATATAAGGCTGATTTTAAGGTGCTAGATTGATGTTAACCTTTCAAAATTCAATGGTTATTAAAAATAATACAAAACATATCCAGGGAATAGGAAGAAATGTCATTCAAGGTAAGTGGAAACTGAATATACCTGTAGTAATAACTTGTAGCATACTGAGAATTTTACTGTGAGTTAAAAAATTATGCTTCTCTTTTCCACAGACTGTTAAGAATTATGATCTTGTAGTTATTGCTCACTTCTTAGTGAGAAACTGAGTGAGGCATACATGCTTATCAGTCACCATATTAAGACTTCCAAAATCTGACTTAGCTTGCTTAGCCTGTGCTATGCTTTGTATCATTCTCCTAAAAAAAAAAAAAAAAAAAAAAAAAGGAATGCTAGATGTCTGAGATATTTAGTCTCCAATATACCAGTATTAGAAAAATGGGACTCTTAAGAAATGGTTGGCATTAAGGTTCTACTCCCATGAGTGGATTTATATCCCTTTCATGTGTATGAGTTTGTTATAACAGTGTGAATTTGCTCTGCTTTCCCTTCATTCTTGTAGTCTTGGTGTATCTCCCCTCTAGAGCATGCAGCCTACAAGGTATCATCTGGGATTGGAGACCAAGTCCTCTCCAGATACTGAACTTGATGGCATGTTGATCTTGGACTTTTCATCCTCCAGAACTATAGAACATATATTTTCTTTTCGTTGTAAATAATCTACCACTTGCATTTTGCTATAGCAGCGCAATAGTAAAATGCCACAGAACGAGTATCTTAAGCAGTAGAAATTTATTTTCACTGTTCTAGAAGGTAAGCCTTGAACTAAGAATCTGATTGGTTTATTTTTTTTTAAGAGATCTCTTTCTGACTTTTAAAATAGCTGCCTTCTCAATGCTGCTACATATGGACTTTTGTGTGTGCATGCAGAGAACATGCAGGAGAGAGTTTTCAGACTCCACCCCTATGACATTATTTAATATTTGTTATCTGTATCTCAGTTAATTATTCGATCTCACAGTGGAGTGTTCTTTGGCTAAAGTGAATTACTGTGGACATGCTATTGGAGGGTATATTTCTTGTTCTTCTTTTTCTTCCAGCCAAACAACTTCCAGCCAAACTGCCATTCTTTGTCTTATCCTGTTGTTCTTCTAATGCTGTGTTGAAGCCAGTCAACCATGAACTAAAACCGTAGTGAAAGCCAGACTCACCATTTTAAATTGTGGGTGACCAGTGTGCTGCCTTACTAACAGTAAAGCTGGCAAATACACTCGCACTAAAACATTTGGAATTTAAATTTAAAACATTTGGAATCCATGCCTGTGTATAATGTTGAATTTATTAGACAGATTTTTTTCTTCATAAAACCAATGTGTAATATTGGATGACATTTTTAAATTAACATTCTCGAGATTTTATTTGATTAAAAATATGTGCACAGTGGTACCTCAGTTCACAAGCTTAATTCGTTCCATGCTTCTAGAGAAGATGGCCACAGCTGTGTTCAACACTCAATGTGGAGTCCACGAATGGAAGCAAAATTTTGCCAAATTTTTCTATTTGTGAACCAAATTGTTTGTGAACAGAAGTGTTTAAGAACCAACTAATTACTGTTTTTTCCGTTACGTGTACAGAAACAAAATCCTACATGACAATGGAAGTATCTCTAGAATTTCTGGAAAATTATGTGGGACTTTGAATTGCAAGAGGGAGAGGTAACAAGTGGGAGTGGATTTCTAGAATGAGTCAAATTTGAGTGGCAAGAAGGCCTCCATCTAACACTGTTAGTACACTTCCTTCATAAAAGTATGCTTGGTAATTTCTCCCAATTGGATAATAGAAGTTAAAATGCTTGGTGATATTTTAGTGCAAGTTTTATTGAAATCAAAAAGAAGTCACACTTTGTATATTCTCTTCAGTTGTCATTATAGGTAACAAAATCTTTCTCTTCATCAAATAAGCTGCCTCCCTATGTGGAAGGCTATCTTTCTTCACAGCTCAACTCATGGACCTCAACGGTCAATTCATTTAATTTGTACTACGTATTTACAAAGGGCATGTAGAACCTAAATACTAAAAGTCTTCCTTAAGAGTTTTATAGTTAAGTGTACCATTAATTCTTTCTGCTTTCAATTTTCCAATAATGATTTTCTTTGTTTCATTAAGATTTTCAAAAACCTTATTTTGAGCAATTTCTGATTCACAGAAAATAAAGTGTAGAGATTTCCTATATTCCCTGACTCTACTCTTCACCTGTCACTTCTGCTGGAATCAGTATTTCCCACCAGAGTGATGTGATTGTTACTGTTGATGAACCCACATTGTCACATCATAATCATCTAAAGTCCACAATTGATGTTAGTTTAGTTTTCATATTTTGCATTCTATATTTTTGACAAACATATAATGACACATTTCTATAATTCTAATAACAAAAAGAAATATATTATTTTATGGCCTTCAAAATCCTCTGTGTTCTATTACTCCCTTATTTCCTTCCCACTGGCAAGCAGAATGATTTTACCACCTGCATAATTTTCCCTGGTGCAGCATATCATAGAGCTCAAGTCATACAGTTTGTAGACTTCCCAGAGTGGCTTTTTTCACTTAGCAATGTGCATTTATTTCCCCCATGTCTTATGGCTCATTTGTTTAAGTACTGGACAATATTTCTTAAGGAGCAAAATATTTTTCTCAATTGTCATAATTTCTTAGTTGGGACAGACCTCCATAACAAAATATTGATTAACAAGAGGAAAGCAAACAAAATTTAATTAACATACGTATGTCATACATAAATTGAAGATATTTGGTGAATGAATAATTCTCAGAAGTGACTTTAAAAAAAGAAGTGACTTTGAATTTCAGTTTATGTATAACAAAAGAGAACAATAAATTTCTAGAAAAATGACAAAATAACAAAAAAGAACTTTCAGTCTCCTAGGAGTAGCAACTTGAAGGCAAATAAATGATAGTTAGGAAAGCTTAAACTAAACTCCTCTAGTGTCTTTTCTGGTCCTTTAAGGGCCTAAAGATTCTCCAGAGACTAACTTTTGTTTTCTATGATAGAAAAGGGCTCATTTTGTCTTCATAAATTTATTATTTACTTTCAGCATAGTAAAAGGAATGGTAGGATGTGTGTAGAGAGTTTTCCAGGCTCTATGTTAATATATAAACTGCTATAAACACCTCTGTGCCCCTGTAATGAACAAATTGTTAGATTAACTAAGCAAATACCCAAGGAGTATGATTGCTGGGTTGCATGATATGTGCAGTTGTGTAACAAATCATCAAACCATCTTTGTTAAGTGGTAATTTCAGTTTGCATTTTCAACAATAATAAATGAGAGTTCTTATTGCTCTATAGTCTTGCCAACATCTGGAAATGTTCATTTTTCTGGATTTTGACCATTGTGGTAATTATGTATTAGTAGTTCTCTAATGTTTTACTTTAAATTTCCCTGATGACTTCTGATATAAAGCATTTTTAATACATTTGTTATCTGCAAAATTTTGGTGAGAGAACTATTAACATAGTTTATCACTTCCTAATCAAAAGGTTTATTGTATTATTATTAATTTTAATAATTATTTACTTATTTGGGGAAGCAGTTCTTTATCAAATGTGTTTTGTGCAAATATTTTCTCCCATTCTGTGGCTTGTCTTCTCATTCTTTTGACATTTTCCTCCACAGAGCAGAAGTTTGTCATTGTACTAATGTCCATTTCAGTAATTGTGCCTTTCATGAATCTTGCTTTTGATGAAGAATCTTAAAATCATCTTCACAAGTCAGTGCTTCCCAAGAATCAGCCATACTGGAATTGGGAGGATCCAACAAGAAGCCAACCAGCCAGCCTTTCTGGTAAGCCATGCAAGCCTGGCAGCTTCCAGGAAGAGAAATACCAGGACCAGAAATACCAGAAATTCCAGCACCTCATGGAAGCCTACTGCCCTCAGCCTGAGAATCAACCTCACCCTCTAAACGACCTGCTGGCTCAGAGGACAGGCTGAGTTGATCAACTAAAGTACAGGAACCAACTAAACGCTTGTAGTGTCTGGTTGATTTTGTAGGCCCAGGACCAGAGGTCTGAGCATCTCTTTGGAGGATGACATTATGCAATATAGCAAATATGGGGGATTTCCTTCTATCATGTCTTTGAAATCCAATATTGTTCTCACTGTTTTGGTTTGTTCTGATTGTTTGCTTTATTCAGTATTCTGTTTTGATTTTTTTTCTGTTTTGTTTTTGGTTTTATTTTGTTATATCTGATGGAATGGACAACTGTCATGAAGATAACAAGATATACTATGGTAGTTATCCTGGTATTGTTGTTTTCGTAGTATTCTGCTTTGAAGTTCTATACCAATTTTGCTGCATTGTTTTGATTGGCTTTGTTCTGCCTTGTTTTGTTGGATATTACTATCTTTAAAATAAAAAAATAAAAGATAAACATCTCCACATCTGAGGTCATCTAGGGTTTCTGATGCATTATCTTTTAAGGAATTTTTTTTTCATTTTATATATAGGTTTATGAGCCAATTGGAGTTGATTGTTTTATTAGTATAAGGTATTGTATAAGTTATTTTTATTTATTACTGCACATGAATATCTTGGTATTCCATCACCCTCTCAAAATGAATATCATTTTTTCTATTACCCTTGCTCTTTGTCAAATGTTTATTGTCAAATGTTTATTAGTGTATTTTTGGCTCCTCATTTCATTTTATTCAAATATTTATCTACTTTTTACTCAGATCATACTTTCTTGGTTACCATATCTTAACAGTGAGAGTTGAAATCAGATACTCAGTCATCACATTGTTCTCCAGCATCAAGTTTGCTTTTCTGTGTTTTGATTGTCCATATAGATTTTAGAATGAGTTAGTTCACCTATATCCTCAAAAAAATAACTCGCTGGGATTTTGATTCAGATTACATTTAACCTGGGGATAAAGATTTTACTTTCAAATTCCAATTGTATATTGCAGATTCATCACAAGGCAGTTTATTTTTGTGGATTAACATCATGACCTAAAACTGCTTTTTGATTGCTTAATAGTTGAACAGAGTATGCTTATTGTAACAAAACTATTTGTCCTAATCCAAATCATAGCGTGTCTTTCCATTAATTTATCTTCTTTGATTTCCGTAATCAATATTTTATAGTTTTTAGCAGGTTATATTCTTATACATCTTTGCTTAAATTTATTCAAAGCTTTTCTTTCATAGTATTATTACTTTTTAATTTTCTGGGGTTTTTTGGAGTTCATAGAAAGCTACTGATTTTTGTGTGTTAATTGTGTATTTTTAAATACTACTGAGCACATTTATTAGTTCTAACAGGTTGATTTTTGATCGGGGGTGTTAGCTTTAGATTTTTCTCTATGTAAGAATATGTCAATTTACAAGTCTAAAATTATTCCTTCATTTTTCAATTTTGATTATTTTTCTTGCATACTTACTCTGGCCAAGATCTCCAGTACTCAACTGAGCAGAAATGTCACAGTGAATATTTCCATCTTATTCCTAATTTTCTGTCTTGTTGCTAATTTTAGAGGTAAATCTTCCAAACGATATGTATGCTGCTTGCTGTACACTTGTAATGTTTTAATTTTGTTGAAGTGTGCTCCATACTCAATTTCTGAGTGGTGGCTTTTTAATCATGAAAGGATGTTGAGTTTTGTTCCACTGTACATTTATTTTTTAGTTTTTGTTTTTGAGATTTTTGGGTTTTTTGGTATCTAAAATTGATTCAAGATTAAATTCTTAATTCTGTTATTGTGATACATCACATTAGATTTGCACATTCAAAGCCTGATTTTGTCTCAAACATACTCCTGTTTGGTTTTATTTTATGATTTATTTTAAATGCTGTTGCATTTCATTTCCTAGTATGTTGCTGAAGATTTAGGCATCTTTTTTCTTAAATATTTCAATTCATAGTATTTTTTTCTTGCAGTTTCCATATCTGTCATTAGTATTTTCATAGTGCTGACTCCTTATAAAGATGTTTTAAGTACGCTCTGCTACTTAGTTTTTTAAAATGTTTAATATTGGTGTTTAACATCTAGTAGAATTCACTGAAGAAGGTATTTGGATGTGAGTTTTCCTTTACTGTAAAATGTTTATTATTCATTCAAACTCTATTTATGTACTAAATATTCAATTTTCCTTCTTATCATATTTTAATGTTAGGGAAAACTGACATTTTAAAACTTGTAAATTTGTATCACATAATATTTCATACTTGTTGCATATGGTTCTATAAAATTTAGCAAATATACACTAACATAATTACATAATGAATTGAGAAAAAGAATAGTTCCATCACCCAAAATTAACTTCTATTAACATATACTCACCTCACATGGTTTGAGAAGTCTACCACGGAAAAGGACTCGATGGGGTAAAATCAAAATGCTCAGGTCATGTTGCCTCCAGAGCCTCCAGCATCTGAGGAAAAATCTACTATACTGGCTATTTCAAGATTTAAAGGTCAAGGGACCCACAGAGTGACCTGGGCTGTTTGGATCGAATGTCTGCGCAGACCTGAATCTCGGCGCGACTGTTTGGGACAGGTAGGCCCACCCTTCATCCACAGGGAACTGCCTGGAGACCGGCATCTGGGCTGGGTGTGTTTCGGCCCGTAGCCCCGCCCTTCACCCCCAGGAAGTCCCCCAGAAAGCAGCATCGTGGCCTGTCTCTTAGGGACCTGAACCTCTTGGACCGCAGAATGGCCCGGGCTGTTTGGATTGGGAATATTGTGAAGACTGGCATCTTGGCCAGGTCTGTTTGGGACCGGGAACTTTTCAGAAACCAACATTCTGGCCTGACTCTTTGGGAGCTGTAGGCCTACCCTTCACTCACAGGGAACCTCCTGGAGACCTGCCTGGGACAAAGCACGGTGGCCTGGCCTGCCTGAGATTCCACAGGCTCCAGGGTGGCCACACCCAGCATTCGCCTTACAACTTATTGAACCAGGAGCCCACAGAGGGGAGTTAGGACACTGTGAGGAAGCCAAGAGCCTGTGGGGGAGCCACTGCTCCTCCAGGAACTGAGGGTATAAGAGGTAATTCTCAACACATGCAGAGAAAGATTTGGAACACCACTCAAAGTAAGGAAATATAGAAAAATGACAAAAGGAAAGACCAAAAGGCAGGCTCAAAGCCCTAGCCCTCCCCAAGAAAGTGTAGAAGCCATGTACATAGAAGAAAAAAGAAGACATACACTTGAAATGTCTGAAATCATATCAAATGAAATAAATATGCAAATAGGGAAAGCTATGGAGAAATTCAAACAAGAAATACTTGCCCAGGTAAAAGAAGAATTGATAAAAACAGTGAAAGAAATAGTGAACGCATCTAGTGAAAATGCAGCTAAAAAATTAGAGGAGCAAAGCAAACAGATAGAATCCCTGAACAACAATATAAGAAACAAACAGTGCATAAAGCACATTCAAAGAGATATACAGGAAATCAAAAATTCTACTGAAAGCTGTAACAACTGCCTCAATGAGAGTGAAGATAGAATTTCAGACCTCGAAGATAAGATTGCAGCCAGTGAACAGGAAAGGAAAGATCTCTTAAAAATAACAAAGGATCAGGAAATAACAATTCAACACCTGCAAGATGATGCAAATAAAAATAACATAAGATTAATAGGGATAAATGAAAAAGAAGGTGACAGCCCAAATGATATCAAGAGGATATTTACAGAAGTAATAGCTGAAAACTTCCCAAATATCAGAAGAGAAACTGACATCTGGATAAGTGAAGCATATAGAACTCCAAACAGCCATAACCAAAATAAAACTACACCCAGACACATAATAATCATCATCCCAGAAATCCAACATAAGAATAGAATACTAAAAACTGTTAGAGAGAAAAAAGAGATCATCTATAAAGGAAAACCTATCAGAATCACGGCAGACTTCTCAACACAAACAATGAAATCAAGAAGAGCATGGAGTGAAGTCTTTCAGATCCCAAAGGAAAACCACTTCCAACCCAGACTGACATACCCTGCAAAACTGTCCTTCAAAATGGATGAAGAAATAAGATACTTCCATGACAAAGAAAAGCAGAACTTCATGAACACCAAACCAAACCTGCAAAGAATACTCAAAGACCTTCTGGATACACAAGGGATAAAACCACCAAGCAAGGCAGACAATTAAACAGAATGGGATGCTAAAGACACAACCGTAGAAAGATAACATGTCAACAATAAACCAATATATAACAGTTACAACCATTAATGTAAATGGCCTCAACTCACCAATCAAAAGAAACAGACTGGCAGAATGGATCAAGAAACAACATCCAATCATATGCTGCCTACAAGAAACCCATCTAACCCAAAAGGACACTCATAGACTGAAGGTCAAGGGATGGAAAACAATACTTCATGCAACAGGAAACCAAAAAAAAGCAGGAGTGTCAATCCTGTTTGCAGACAATGTGAATATCAAACCAAGAATGATCCAAAGAGATAAAGAAGGTCACTACATACTAGTTAGGGGAAGACTTCAAGAGGAAGAGATAACAATCTTAAATATACATGCACCAACTACCAGAGCACCCAGCTATGTAAAGCAAATACTAACAGAAATGAAAAATCAAATAAGCAATAATACAATTATAACAGGAGACTTTAACACACCATTGACCCAGAGGGACAGATCAACTAGAGTGAAAATCAGCAAAGACATAACAGTACTGAATCACACCTGTGAACAAATGGACTTGATAGATGTATACAGAGTGTTCCATCCAACAACATCAGAGTACACCTTCTTATCAGCAGTACATGGGACATTCTCTAAGATAGACCATATACTAGCCCAGAGAACATATTTTAGTAAATGCAAAAGAATTGAAATTATCCCATGCATGTTATCAGATCATAGTGCTGTGAAACTAGAAATTAATGATAACAGAAATTGCAAAAAAGCTACAAACACATGGAAACTGAATAATACACTCTTGAGCAATCAGTGGGTCACAGAGGAAATTAAAGAAGAAATTAAACAATATTTACAAGTCAATGAAAATACAGACACAACTTACTGGATTTTGTGGGATGCAATGAAAGCAGTCCTCAGAGGAAAATTTATTGCATTGAGTTCCCACATCAGGAAGACAGAAAGAACACAAATAAAAAACCTGATGCTACAACTCAAACATCTAGAAAAAGATGAGCAAGCCAAGACCAAAGCCAAAAGAAGGGAGGAAATTATAGAGCTTAGAGCAGAAATTAATGCAATAGAGACTAAGAAATCAGTACAAAGGATCAATGAATCAAAGAGCTGGTTCTTTGAAAGAATAAATAAAATTGATAAGCCCCTGGCCAACCTTATTTAAAAAAGGAAAGAAAAAAACTCAAATTCACGCAATAAGAAATGAAAAAGGTGAAATTACTACAGACTCAGTAAAAATACAGACGATCATTAACACCTACTTTGAAAAGCTCTACTCTCATAGGTTCGATAACACTGAAGAAATAGACAAATTCCTAGATACGTATGAACTACCAAAGCTGGATCAGGAAGATGTAAAACTGCTGAATAACCCAATTTCTATTACTGAAATTTAAAATGTAATTAAGTCCTTGCCTACAAAGAAGAGTCCAGGCCCAGATGGATTCACTGCAGAATTCTACAAGAAATATAAAGAAGACTTAACTCCAACACTCCTGAATCTCTTCAATGAAATTGAAAGGGAAGCAATTCTGCCTAAATCATTCCTGGAAGCAAATATCACTCTAGTACCAAAACCAGAGAAAGACTCAATTAAAAAAGAGAACTATAGGCCAATCTCCCTGATGAACATAGATGCAAAAGTCTCAATAAAATATTGGCAAGCAGGATGCAGCAAATCATCAAGAAGATTATACACCATGACCAAGTAGGGTTCATCCCAGGAATGCAGGGATGGTTCAACATACACAAAACAATAAATGTAATCCGCCATATCAATAGAGCCAAAAGCAAGAACCACATGATCATCTCTATAGATGCAGAAAAAGCTTTTGATAAAGTCCAACACTCATTCATGATAAGAAACTTACATAGAATTGGAATAGAGGGACTTTATCTCAATATGGTAAAGGCCATCTATGACAAACCAATAGCAGGCATCATATTGAATGGTCAGAAACTGAAAGCCTTTACCTTAAAATCAGGCACAAGACAAGGATGTCCATTATCACCACCGCTATTCAACATAGTACTGGAAATACTAGCCAGAGCAATAAGACAGGAAAGAGAAATAAAAGGAGTAAAGATAGGAAAAGAGGAAGTTAAATTATCATTATTTGCAGATGACATGATACTTTACATAGAAGACCCCCAAA
>PVJX010011831.1:0-52320 GCA_004027295.1 Dolichotis patagonum | reverse complement strand
CCTAGAGCAGGATGATTCCAGACATTAAATTACACTTTTCCACTGGACTTCTTAATAATGAACCACACCACTACTTTTGGGTTGTTTCTTTTCACAGTAGTGGCTTTAGCCCTCTAAGTGTCAACTGCCTTTCTTGAGAAAATCTGAGAAATGAAATCTCTGCATCTATGACAAATGAAGAGCCAGCATCATATTAAATGTTTTAAAATTGAAAGCTTTTAGTCTAAAGTCAGTAACAAGACATGTATGTCAATTATCATTTCTTTTCAAAACAGTGCTGGAAACATTTGCCAGAGCAATTAGACAGGAGAGCAAAATAAAAGGAATAAGTAATGGAAAGGAAGAATTCAAAGTATTATTTGCAGATGACATGATACTCTACATTGAAGGCACCCAAAATTCCATTGAAAGATTTCTAGATGTCATGACCAAATACAGTAATGTTGTTGGATACAAAGTGAACACTCAAAAATGACTCACTCCTGTAAACAAACAATCAACTCATGAGAAAGAAAGAAGAGAAACCACACCTTTCACAAGAGCATCCAAAAACACAAAATGATTAGGAATCAATCTAAGAATGGAAGGAAAAGATCTATTAACCAAAAATTATAATAATCTGAAAAAATAAATAGAAGAGGATCTCAGAAATTGGAAAGACATTCCTTATCCATGAATATCAAGAAGAAACATAGTGAAAATGGCCACTCTCCTAAAATCATTATACAGATTTAAAACAATTCCGATCAAAATACCATTAACATATTTCACAGATCTAGAGAAGTGATTCCTAAAATTCATCTGGAACCAGAAGAGAACTAGAACAGCAAAGGCAATTCTGGGCAACAAAGGCAAGGCAGGTGGTATGACAATCCTTGACTTGAAATTATACTACAAAGTTATTGTGATAAAATCTGCATTGTATTGCTATAAAAAAATCAACAGAATAGATTAGAAGATATTACCAAAACTATGAATAAATTGAGCCTCCTTATCATTGGCAAAGGGGCCAAACATGTTCACTGAAAGCAAGATAGCCTTTTTAAAAGTGGTACTGGAAAAACTGGTTTCCCAAAAGCTGAAAACTAAAACTAGACCCATGCTTATCACTGTGTACTAAACTAAAGTAAAAAGGATCAAAGATGTAAATATTCAAAGAGAAACAGTAAGTCTTCTTGAAGACAGTTAGGTAGAAATATTGAAGACACAGCAGTAGGCAGAAAATTCCTGAAAAAAAAAATAAACTGCATGGGAAATGTTTCCCAAATCAACAACTGTTATCTCATCCTACTAAAATGTTTTCACATGTCAAAAGAAGTCTCCAATAGAGTGTAAAGCAAACCCATGATTCGGGAAAAAATCATTGTCAACACTTCCTCAGACAAAGGACTTCTATCTAGAACACACATAACTTAAAAAAATATCAGGACCCAAAATTCAAAGACCGATCCAAAACTGAGCATCTGAGATGAATAAACTTTTCTCAGCAGAAGAAATACAAATGGAAAATAAACACATGAAAAAATGTTCAGCATCATTGGTCATTAAAAAAATGTAAATGAAAACAACACAGATTCCATCTCACTCAAGAAATAATGGACAGGACCAAGAAAACCATCAATAAGAAATTATAGAGAGGCTATGAGGATAAAGGAACTCTTGTGTGCTGTTGGTGGGAGTGCAGACTGGTCCAACCACTGTGGAAATCAGTCAGGAGGTTTCTCTCACATCTGGGATTGGCAGTCACTTTTGACCCAGTTATTCCACTTCTGGGTATATTCCCAGAATAATTGAAAACAAAATACCACAGTGATTTATGTGTACTGATATTTATAACATCACAATTTGTAATATCTAAAGGTTGGAAACAACTGAAATGCCCATTAGCTGAGGAATGGATAGAAGAGCTCTAGCATTTTTATATAATGGAGTACTATTCAGTTAAAAAGTAGGATCACATTGAGGATCTTACAGGTAAATGTATGTGACTTGAGACATTACTCATAAGTGATATAAGTCAAAAATCACATGCATAAATATCATATTGTCTCCTTACTGTAAGAAACTGAAAGATATACAAAATCTTCAATAAATATTGTGAAAGGTTAAGAAACTGCTCAAAGAGAAAAAAGTACCCCAAATAGGAGAAAGGAGAAAATAAGGAAGGTTAAAATATATATATATATATATATATATATATATATATATATATATATAAATTTGTATATATACACTTGAAATAGCTAGTTGATTGTACTACTAATTATGTTAGTTCTTGGAACAAAACAGTTAACATTCATAGATTTAGATCAATTTTGCATGTTTATATCTGTTACTCTGAGTATCTATTTTGAAGATAACTTTGCAAAGTATCAATCTTAGCTACGTTCCTACCACCTTGTTTTGAAAGCTTATAATTTTATTGTTTAGGGCTCTTTCTTAGTGTAATTTATTTGACACTTTTGTTTCTTGTTTTTCTTATATTTTGTTTTGTTTTTCCATCTAATGCAGAAAGGATAAATTTACATATATAGTCCTATATGTGCCTAGATTTTTCTCCTAATGAGTTTACAATAGTAGATTTTATTACTTGAGATGGTATCAACAGCTACTTAGAAGAAAATGAGACATTATGGTAGCCATTACTGATTTCTTATCGTCTTGTTTTGAAGTCCAATAATGTCTTTATTCCTTTTTATTGGTTTTAGTATGTTTCTAATTATTTTATTTCAATATATATGAAGGTACAGACAGCTATTTTTGTCTATTTTTTTTTTTGGTATCAGGGATTGAACTCATGATCTTGTGCTTTCCAGGCAGGTGCTTATGCCTCTGAGCTAAATCCCTGACCCCTAGTTGTTTTGATCAGTTTTATATTATTTTGTTTTATTTGAATTCATTGTGTTTGAAGATATGAACAACTATTTTGAAGAAAACAAGAGACATTATGGTAGCCACTATTGATTTCCTGTTTCCTGTGGTCTTGTTTTGAAATCCTGTGTTGCTTGCATTGTTTTGTTCTGATCTGCTTTGTTCTGTTTTGCTTTGTTTTGTTTTATTCTCTTTAAAATAAAAAAATTCAATTTCTGTGAATGTATAAACATTACTGAGATTTCTAGATAATATCAAACTCATATTCCAATTTTTTGAGAAACTTTCATGTTGTTTTCCATAATGATGGTACTAGCATATTTCTGCCAGTAGTATAAAATAGTTTATTTTGCTATATTCTTAACAAAACTTACTTTGGTATTTCTGGTTATAAGCATTTTAATTAGGATAAGATTTTGTCTCATTGTATTTACGTTTGTAGTTCCATAGTTATTAGCAGCATTGGACATTTTTTTACATATCTGTTAGTCATTTATATATCTGCCTTTGAGAAATGTGTACTAAATTCTATTGCTTATTTATAAATTGAAATATTTGGATTTCATCAGGAAACAATTTGAGTGTTTTGTAACTGTGGATATTAATTCTTTTTTGGAAGGATAATCTGCAAATACTTTTACCAATTTTGTAAGTTGCTGCTTCACTTAGTTGATTTCTATTTTTGTGCCAAATTCTCTTACTTTGCACAAATTCTATTTGGCAATTTTTAGAGCCTTCTTGAAAAATGATTAGCCTATATTTTTGACCATTTTCCCAATATTTACTTGTAGTAATTTCATAGTTTCTTCTATTACATTTAGGCCTTTGATCCACTTTAAGTAGCTTTTTGTATTTGACAACTTTCTAATTGTTGGGTCAAAACACCTGACACTTTAAAGGAGGAGAGATTTAATTTGGCCCAAGTTTTCAGAGCTTTCTATCCATGGTTAGGCAACCACAAGGCAGATTCATCATGATAAAACAGGCATGGGAACAAACTGCTCACTTCATGAGCTCACTTCATGCCAGCAAGCAGAGCATAGAAGATGTGTCCCAGAGAAGAAGTTGCTAGTCACTAGATAGAATCCTGTGTAACTCACCTCAACTGACCTCATCACACATAGAAGTGTGCGTCAACACAGATGTTATCAATCTAATAAATTTGCCAGGGATATAGCACAGAGACTCAGTGCCTGCCTGACAAGTACAAGGTTGTGAATCCCATCTCCAGAGCCAAAACAAATGAACAAATTCCCACCACCATTACCCACAAAACTCAAGTTAGTAAAGTTCACATCATTATTAATCATCACAATTTGTAAATGTCAAGATTTTTCAGTGTCATGAGACGTAAAGGTTGCTTCCTTTTCAGCATATGCTATGTAGATCTCCCAGCAATATTTATAGAAAAGAATGACCTTTGCCTACAAAAACACATTCCTTTTGACTTTAAAAATTTGTTGAATGCAAATATACAAATTAAGTTTTGAATTCTTTATTCTTTATATCAAGATTTTGCATAAGTACTACCTTATTTTCATTATAACTTTGTAGTATGTTTTAAACTCTGGTGTTTTTATGACTCTATCTTTGTTCTTTTTTTCAGAATTACTTAGGCTTGTCAGAGTCTTACAAATTTATGATATTTAAGAGGAATATCTGCAATTAATACCATTGGTAATTTCATTAGGATTGCATACTATTCTTTTCAATGTATAAACATGAAATTGTCTGTATCAAAAACAATTTTTTGTCAAAGAATTTTTTGGAGACTCTTCTTTTTAACACATTTCTACTTTTTTGTTTTTATTGTTTATAATTATCAAAAATTAGATAGCTCTCTTGATTTATTTTGTGGCTATTTCCTGACAAGTATTAAAATACTACTGTTTTGTGTTGTTTCCTACTCCTTTAAAACACTTTTTCAAAACAGTTTGAGCAGTTATTTTCTTGACCGAGTATTTAGGCTTCACTATATTTAAAAGTATGCCATCTGTTTGAAGATTTATTTTAAAATCCTTTCCAACTTAGGGTACAAATGAGTTCTTGCTCAGAATTCTAGTACTATGTTCAGTAATAGTGATAAAGTTAGATTTTTTTGTCTTATTGCAGATTTTAGAAAAATATTTTCACCTATTCAACATTTAATATGGTTTTGTCTATGAGCGTGTCATAGTCTTTTTAAAGATATTTTCCTTCTATACATAATTTATTGAGATTTTTAACCACAATGGGTGCTTAATTTTACCAAATATTTTTGTGCAGATATTGAGAAGAACCTGTGGCACTAGCCTTTTGCTCTGTTGATATTATGCATCAAGATTTTTTATTTGCATATGTTGAATCATCCTTGCATCCCTAGGATACATTTCACTAGATCATAGTGTGTAATCTTTTTGACATACTATTCTATTTGGTTTCATAGTTTTTCACTGACAATTTTTCTATGTTCATCAGGTATATAAATGTATAGTTTTCTTTTCCTCATGTGTATTTTTCTGGTTTGGGGATGAGAATAATTCTATCTTTGTAGAATGAGTTTGGTAGAGTTCCTTTCTTTTTTATTATTTGCAATATTTTGAGAAAAAAATGATACTATTTCTTTAAATATTTTGTGGAATTTATATGTAAAGCCATAAGGATGTGGTTTTTCTTCAGTGAGAAATTTTAGTAATTGTTTAAATCTCAATACTAATGATTGATGTCTAAATTTCCTGTTTTTCTTAATCTGGATAAGTTGCATATATCAAAAAGTTAACTGTCTCTCTAAGATTATGAGCAAAGCAAGAGAGGCATTCACACTTTGTGCTTGCCTTTGCCTGAAAATGAGTGTGTCCTTAAGAGTGAAGAGTCTTTAAAAAGTTTCTAATGAAAAATTAATATAGAAAGATTTATGAATTCCTGGAATTATCTCATTTTATATGTGAAATATGTTCTTCTTTTTTGTCAATCTTCTTAATTTTTGGTCCATGAAGATACTCACTTACAAATCATCATCAGGTTGACAACATGTTTGGAGTATCTTTAAAGGCTTAGAACTGTTCCAGAGACAGCAAATGCTATATAAATTAAGACCCAAAGTGTGAATTAAATTTATAGTTTCTTTATACTGAAAAAATACTGTATTTTCTTAAGGTTTTAATGAGTTCTGATATTTTAAACATGATTGTAAAATGCAGTAATTTGTTTTGCATCAACATAAATTGTGACTCTATTTGAACTTAAGAGGTATAAGAATATCTGTTTTTAACAGATTCTAGATTGAGCATTAAAAAGTAATCTTTATAAATTAAGTTAAATAATTTCTTCTTTCAAAAATGTTTAAAAGTCACTAAATGCCAAGATTATAATCAAACATAGATCATCATTTTTTGTACATCTGGTTATACTAAAAATAAACTAAAATGTATAAAAATTCTGATCATCAATTATATTTTTCAAATAGTAAGTGTTATCTCTTTTATATTTTAAATATTAAAACCAATTTTTATGTTCATATGAAAGTTGCACGTGCAGTGTATTGCTAGCCACACGGCACAACAACTTCATGAATATTTAATGCTTTTTATTCAGAATGTACATAGATTTCCCAAAGTTCTCTCATTGTTGCATAAACAGCTCATAAAAACAGCATGATCTGACTGTAAAAGTGTATTTTTAAAATTAACGTGATAGTAAATTTAAATTTCTTAGCCAAGCAGTATTATGTTGTATACAGTTTGCCCAATAAACTTGATACCAACATTCAAATAGAGCTTAGGTTGTTGTAACAAAATAAATTATGTGAAATGCAACATACTGCATCTTTAAATTACTATGTAAAAAAGCTGTAATTTTGTGGCCCTGATTAGAAATAATAAAGTCCTACGACTATACTCTTTGAACTGATTTTTTCCATTTTGCTAAAATCAGATGTAGACAGACATTAGACTGTAAAAAAGGAAAACCCTCAGGAAAATACCTCCCTAGCATTACTGCATAGTGACCATGATTGCATGTGATTACTTCATCTATGCTTTGGATTTTCTTTTCACCTAATTTACCTTTCAATGGGCAATTGGATTATTTTGTATGACAGATTTGTTTCCTGACACAAATCTATAACATGTTGGTGACTTGCTGAGTGAAGAGAACAGAGAATTTTTCTATATTTATCAAACTCAGAAATGAAGATAAAATTTTACCATTGTTTAATAATATTACATTCTACTTAAATAATGACAAATTGCAATAATGTGAGTAGTGAAGGAGTGAGTCTGGTACAGGTGAAATGGATGTCAGCTAGTGCAAGAGAAGCAAATTTCAAAGAACTAATTAATTTAAGTGAAATCAAGTATCATAAAGTGAAGTACACAAAGAGAATTCAAAGGAAGACAATGAGTTAATGATAGCAGTTCATGGTAACTGCTAGTTGATAGTGAAGTTTATTATACCACTTCTAATAGAAATCTTGCTGCATGCAGTTGAAAGCCTTTTAAGTTAAAAATGATGATTGCATTTCATCACGCCTTCTGTAGGAGTTGAAGCAGAAAAATGAAACTGAAGGACTGCATTTTTAACAAGCAAATACACAGGAAGAAAATTCTTAGATATTTACTTCTAGGTAGCTAGTCTAATATATAAACTCTTTGCTATTATGTCTTTTATTTGCATCCAAATAGTGAAAGCTAGTAATTTTCTTTAGGAAATATGAAAAAAGGATATTGTGAGTTTTATCATGTTACATTGAAAACTAACCAAGAAATGGATAATAATAATCCTTGTAAATAATTGGTGATGGTTAATAATCTTTGTCAATATCTGGCATATAAAAGTAAAGAACTTCATTCAATTCAAATTTATTCTATTAAAATTAACTTGCATGTTTTTAAATTTTACTTGAAGTTCTTAGTTTGAATCCCAAGTTGGAATATAATATATTTCAAAGTTTGTGACTGTCAAAATTTTCTATGCAATGGAATATTCATGAGAAAAAAAAGGGGGAAAATAGAGTCCTTAAAAATAAATTGATTTTAATTCTAGTTTCTTGTTTCAGTCACAGAAATTTAATTGATATGGAGTTCAACTTTAGCATCTAAATTTATGACTTTGATTTTTGAGGAAAGTTTAGACATCTAAAATCTTAATATTGCTCAGAGTTCTGTCTTGGACCCACCTTAAGGAAATTAAAATTTGAAAGCAACAGCTAAATTATTTTCATTATTAATCAAAAGTACCTTTCTTGCAATGCATTTTTTTGTGCAACACCCTGGTCTATCACTGAGGAAAAAGACATTAAAAATACCAGTGACTCAGATCTTTTTCAGAACCTTTATCTACTATAACCACAAGTCCAACTTCTGTACCTGAAGCAAATGCAAATTAACCAGCTTAATGTGCATCATATATTTTAACTAAAACTCAGAAGTTGTTGACTCATACTAGTAGAAGTAATGAACAAGTAGAAAGATAGAAACTAAGTTCTTGATCACAGCACTGTGTATACACAACCTGTCACTGTTTTTATAGCCAATATCATGTACTAGTATTGTATTTCCATCACTTTGTATTTAAATATGGAGGAATATGTATGTGTGTGTGTGTGTGTATACAAATTATCTCTCTCTCTCTCTCTCTCTCTCTCTCTCTCCACATACACACACACACAAATTCTATCAACAGTCTTTAGCAATGGCTTTGATACTGAGTATTTAAAGTTGTACAACCACTCCAATGTAATATAACTGGGGTAAATGAAACACTATATATGTTATATATTAACACAGCATATTTTAATTTATATTATATATATCAACATTGTATACTAACATATCATGTACTGTTTTCTGTTATTCATAATATTCAAATATGCTAATCCTCTTTTTATGTTTTATAAAATAAAAATTAAACTTCCTTTGAAATCAAAATCTGACTCCAATATATCTTTCAACACTTGGCTATTCTGTACATATTTCTCAAAAAGCAACACAAATTTTCATATCTCTACCCATAATGATTTTTTGTGCCTAAAATATTTCTGTTGCACTCTCCCTATTTCACCTTATAAATAAAATTTAGTTTTTAATAGTTTCAAAAATTCTTGCGAATTAGCTGAAGTAATTATGACCTTCTTAAATCCACTTCACCCATAATGTTAATTATTTGTTTTTATGCTAGGTAGCATCGTGAAGTTTTCAGTTATATAAACTTGACCCTTGAAAGTTGGTATTAGAATTGTGACTTGACAGTTTATCAAGTGTTTAATTTTAGCCAAGTAACTTCAACTATGTGAATCATATTTCCCTCGCTGCAAATTGTTTTTAAACTTTTAATCTTCCTATCTGAAATTTCTTTATTGATCAGCTTTCCCAATTCTGGAACAAAATGGCATATACAACTTAAAGGAGGGGATGGTTTATTTCCCTCATGGTTTCAAAATTTTTCATTCACAATCCACTGGTTACATTGCTGTGAGTATAACTTGAGGAAAAAAATCATGGCAGAAAGATGTGAAGCAGCATAGCTTCATGGCATTGGAGAGGCAGAGAGCAGGGAAAGAATGCTCAAGAAAAATGGAACAGAGATCAAATATAGTTCACAAGGTCATGCTTCCTTGACTCAGACACATCCAGAAGTATACTTTACTTACTCTATAAAACCAATTAAGTTGATAAGATTAACCATTGCATCTTCTAAGTGGTTGGTTAACCACCAAACCTAGGAAAGATGAGCCAAAACAAGAAAATTTGTATGAAATCTAAATATTTACTATGCAAAATATTATCTCAGCACAACTAGAGAACTGAAATGTATGATATAGTGATCATTTTTTGAATTAGTTACTCTCCTTTGGTCAAGTTGGTTACCATGATACACTGTAGAAGTTATCAAATATTCAAATATTTAATACAAAATACTTCATGATATTTGTAATTTAAATTTGCTTTCATATTGCCCTATAATGTTACTCTTGTTCTTTTAGAAAATATCCATTTCATTTAAAATTTACTTTCATTGATATTATCATTGCTATATTTTAAAGTCACAGATTCACACATACTCATGGTTTACAATATGATGTTATATATACATTGTGGAATATGTCATCTCTTGTGATTATTTGTTACTTAGGGTAGGAACATAAAATATACTTTCTTTGCAACTATCTCATACAAAATACATGATAATTATTTACAATTATTGTGTAGCCCAATAGACATTTTTACTTTCTTTACCCTTTGTCACAGGAATGTTGTATTTATTGAACAGCAACTTCTATGCACTATTCTGACTTGTACTTCTTGATATTCTTTCAATTCAAAAATATCCAGAAACTATATTATAATTCGTTAAACTTCCCCTTACCACGTAAACTATCTTTTAACAATCTGGAAATATTTATTATAAACAAATTCTTGTACTTGTTTGTTTTATTTCAAAATAACTGCATAATTGGATTGAAACAGTATTATTTTCTAGTTGCCTATAATATAGAAAGTAAAATATACTTTATAGTACTATAACCACATTAAAAGTATGATATTCACTAGGTTCCTGAGCAAAAATGTATTTATTTTTATCTCCATAAAGTTTCATAATTCTCTAAATTTAGACTTTGAACACTTTTTTGATCTTTATTAAATTACTTCTTTTAATTTGTGCTAGTATAAATGATTTTGTGATTTTCTAATTTAAATAATTGTTCATAGATGTAATAAAAACTTGACTTTTACTAACATTGCACCCTGCAAGTTTACTATAACCACTCTTCAATTCCAGATTATTGTTTATTTCTTGTTATTTCCCATGTAGAAAATTTGTAATATATACACCAAAGGAATTTTTTGTCCTTTTTAGCCTTCAGTTTCAGTTTTTAGATATTCACTAGGATATATTGCACATGCCATTGGACTTCAAAAATTTATCTAACATTATGTGTCCCATCCCAATTACTGGCCTCACTAAGTTTTGCTTCAGGTAAATTCATGTGAGAGTTAACTGAGTATGTCAACTTGAGTAAGAAATGTGCAACTAAATTGGGTTAACATATTTCTGTGTGTAATACAGTGGATTTACTTAAGACACAAGACTTGCCTGGATGTCACTGGTACCAACCAATAGGCTTTAAGCTTGAATGGAATAAAATGGAAATGAAGAAAGAAGACTCACTTCTGTTTCTTTGAGGAGCTCCAGTCTTCACCCTCACCTTCACCTTAGACATTGTCTTCTGGTCTACAGCCTAGAACCTTTGGCTTCTTGATATGGACTCATACAGGACTCTGAAGAGGGCTATGACATTTAACTTTTGACTGGATATTTGGAAGCCAGTGTGCATAGTTTTTTGCACTCTTCCATTCTTGACTCTGAGCAACAAGTGTAAGCCTTCTGCATTTATGTATCTTACATTAAATTTCTTTCTCTAGTGAGCACTGATTGACACAATTTCATTAAAATTTTATCTTAAAAAGAATAAAACAAAAACAAACATAAAACAATGTAAGCAACACAGCACTTCACAACAAGACAACCGGATATTAACACTAGCTACCATAATGTTCTTTATTTGAAATAGCTGAGCATAGCTTCACACACAATAATATCTAACATAACAAAATAGTATAAAACCATTCAAGAGAATGAAAGTATTACAGGGCATTTTGAACCAAATAACAGAAAATGAAAAATGGCTACTATAATATCTAATTGTCCATAAAAATTTGTTTATACTATCACACATATTAAAATCAATAAGACTCGACATGATAGAACCAATGGTAATAGAAGAACAAAAGCATGGTAGGACTTCAAAGCAAGATGATATTAAATCAGCAAATGCTGCCATAATATGTTGTCTTCTTCAAAATAGCTGTTAATACCATCACACATAATAAAATCAAACAAAACAGAGTAAAACCATTACAACTGATGAATGAAAACATTATAAGGCTTCAAAGCAATGTAACGGGGAATCATGATTACCATAAAACCCTATGTACGCTTACCATTTCTTACACTAGGGAGACTATACGGTATTTATATATGTGAGTTTTATTTATTTCATTTATGAGTATGGTCTCAAGCTGCATCCATTTATTTATAAATATCTCAATGTGATTATTCTTTATAGCTGAGTAGTACTCCATTGTATAAAAATACCACAATTTTTTTATTCATTTCCCATTTGATTGGCACTTAGATTGTTTCCAAGACTTGGCTATTACAAATTGTGCTGTATAAACATGGGTGCACATACATCATTGTGGTATGATGTTTTTAGTTCTTCCGGGAATATGCCTAAAGTGGAATAGCAGGGTCAAATGGAACTTCCCTTCCCAGCTTTTTGAGGACTCCCCAGACTGACCTCCACAATGGTTGCACCAGTCTACACTCCCACCAACAGTGTAGAAGAGTTCCTTTTTCCTCCGCAGCCTCTCTGGCACTTATTGTTGGTAGTTTTTTTTTTTTTTTCTTTTTATCCTGGCCATTCTTTCTGGGGTGACATGGAATCTCAGTGTGGTTTTAATTTGCATTTCTCTAATGACTAATGATGTTGAACATTTTTTCATGTATTTATTTGCCATTCGTATTTCTTCATCTGAGAACTGTGTATTCATCTCAGATACCCATTTTTGCATTGGGTATTTGAATTTCAGGGGTCTGATTTTTTTGTAAATTCTTTATAAGTACTAGACAGAAATCCTTTGTCTGAAGGACAGTTCACTAAGATTTTTCCAAGTTTGTGGGTTTTATTTTCACTATGCTGGAGATTTCTTTAGACATGCAGAAACTCTTTAATAAGCCATGATCCCAGTTATTGATTCTGGGAAATATTTCCCATGTGGTTTGATTCTTGTTTATGAATTCTCTACCTAGCCCTATGTCTTCAAGATTTTTACCTACTTTGTCTTCCAACACATTAGTGTTCCTGTTTTAAGATTTAGATCTTTGATCCATTTAGATTTTAGTTTAGTACATAGTGATAGGCATGGGTCTAGTTTTAGTTTTCAGCATAAGGATAGCCAATTTTCCAGCACCATTTGTTAAAGAGACTATCATTCTTCCATTGAACATCTTTGGCTCCTTTATCAAAGACAAAGTGGTTGAGTGTGTTTGTGGTTCTGGTTGTATCTTGCAATCTATTCCATTACTCTTCTGATCTGTTTTTATTCAAGTACCGTGTTGATTTTATTATAGTACCTTTGTAGTATAACTTTAAGTCAGGGATTGTGATGTCTACTGCCTTGCCTTTGCTGCTTAGAATTGGTATTGCTATTCTAGGTCTCTTCTGGATCCAGATGAATTTTAGGAGTGATTTCTCTAAATCTATGAAGCATGCTCATGGTATTTTGATTGGGATTGCATTGAATCTGTATAACAATTTTGGGAGATTTGGCCATTAACACAATATTTATTCTTCTTATCCATGAACAAAGGATGTCTTTCCATTTTCTAAGGTCTTCCTCAATTTCTTTTTCAAAGCATTATAATTTTCCCTGTATAGCTCTTTTACCTCTTTTGTTAGATAAATTCCTAAGTATTTCTTTTTTTTTTTTTTTGGATGCTAGTGTTAACGATGTGACTTCTCTTATTGCTCTCTCAGTGATTTTTTTGTTAGTGTACAGGAATGCTATTGATTTTTGAGTATTGACTTTGTATTCAGCTACATTGCTGAATTTATTTATTATATCTAGGAGTCTTTTAATGGAGTTTTGGGGGTCTTCTTATGTAGAGTATCATGTCATCCACAAATGATGATAATTTAACTTTCTCTTTTAGTATCTTTACTCCTTTTATTTCTCTTTCTTGTCTAATTGCTCTGGCTAGTATTTCCAGTACTATGTAGAATAGGAGTAGTGATAATAGAAATCCTTGCCTTGTGTCTGATTTTAAGGTAAAGGCTTTCAGTTTTTGGCCATTTAATATGATGCTGGCTGTTGGTTTGTCATAGATGGCCTTTATCATATTGAGGAAAAGAGCATCTATTCCAACTCTCTGTAAGGTTCTTATCATGAATGAGTGTTAGACCTTATCAAAAGCTTTTTCTGCATATATAGAGATGATCATGTGGTTCTTACTTTTCACTCTATTAATATGATGGATTACATTTATTGATTTACATATGTTGAACCATCCCTGAATTCCTGTGATGAATCCCACTTGGTTGTAGTGTATAATCTTCTTGATGATTTGCTGCATCCTGTTTGCTAATATTTTTAGAGAATTTTTCCATCTATGTTCATTAGGGAGATTGGCCTATGGTTCTCTTTTTTAGTTAGATCATTCTCAGGTTTTGGTTCTAGAGTAATATTTGCTTCCAGGAATGACTTGGAAAGAATTGCTTCCTTTTTTATTTCATTGAGGAGTTTGAAGAGTGTTGGAATTAAGTCTTCTTTTTATTTCTTGGAGAATTTTGCAGTGACTCTGTCTCAGCCTCGGCTCTTTTTATTGGCAAGGACTTAATTACATTTTCAATTTCATTAATAGAAATTGGGTTATTCAGCAGTTTTACATCTTCCTGATCCAGCTGTGGTAATTCATATGTTTCTAGGAATTTTTCCATTTCTTCTGTGTTATCCAGCCTATGAGAGTAGAGGCTTTGGAAATAGGTGTTGATGATCTTGTGTATTTCCACAGAGTCTGTAGTGATTTCACCTTTTTCATTCCTTATTGCATGAACTTGAGTTTTTTCTTTCATTTGTTTTAATAAGGTTAGCTAGCGGCTTATCAATTTTATTTATTCTTTCAAAGAATCAACTCGTTGATTCATTGTACTGTTTTCTTAGTCTCTATTGCTTTAATTTCTGCTCTGATCTTTATGATTTCCTTCCTTCTTTTGGCTTTGGGCTTGGCTTGCTCTTCTTTTTCTAGATGTTTCAAGTGTGGTATCAGGTTGTTTATTTGTGTTCATTCTGTTTTCCTGATGTGGGAACTCAATGCATTAAATTTTTCCCTGAGGACTGCTTTCTTTGCATCGCACAGATTCCGGAAAGTTGTATTTGTATTTTTGTTTGCTTGTAGATATTGTTTAATTTCTTCTTTAATTTCCTCTGTGATCCACTGATTGCACAAGAGTGTATTATTCAATTTCCATGTGTTTGTGGGGTTTTTGCAGTTTGTTTTATCATTAATTTTAGTTTCGTGTCACTATGATCCAATAGCATGCATGAGATAATGTTGGATGGAACACTTTGTATATGTCTATCAAGTCCATTTGTTCACAGATGTGATTCAGTTCTGCTGTTTCTTTGCTGATTTTCTGTCTAGTGATCTGCCCCCTTTGTGTCAATGGCATGTTAAAATCTCCTGTTCTATTTGTGTTATTGCTTATTTGATTTTTCATTTCTTTTAATACTTGCTTGGTATAGCTGGGTGTTCTGGAATTTGGTGCACATATATTTAAGACTGTTATCTCTTCCTTTTGAAATTTTCCCCTAACTAGTACATTTCTATCCTTTGACTTTTAGTCTATGAGTTTCCTTTTGGGTTAGATGGATTTCTTATACACAGCATATGGTTGTATGTTGTTTCTTGACCCATTCTGCCAGTCTGTTTCTTTTTATTGGTAAATTAAGGCCATTTACCTTAATGGTTATAACTGTTATATATTGGTTTATTGTTCACATATTATCTTCCTGCTGTTGTATCTTTACCTTTCCATTCTGTTTGTCTGCCTTGCTCAGTGGTTTTTTTCCTATGTGTATCTAGAATGTCTTTCAGTTTTCTTTGTAGGGTTGCTTTGATGATCATGAAGTTCTTCAGCTGTTTTGGAAGTATCTTATTTCTGCATTCATTCTGATATAAGACATGGAAGTATCTTATTTCTGCATTCATTTTGAAGCAGAGTTTCGCAGTGTACATCAGTCTGGGTTGGAAATGGTTTTCATTTAGGATCTAAAATACTTCACTCCGTGATCTTCTTGACTTCTTTGTCTGTGTTGAGAAGTCTGCTGGGATTCTGATAGGTTTTCCTTTATAGTTGATCTGTCTTTTCTCTCTAACAGCCTTTGAGTATTCTGTTCTTATGGTATATTTCTGGGATGGTGATTATTATGTGTCTGGGTGTAGTTTTATTTTGGTTATGGCTATTTGAAGTTCTATATGCTTCACTTATCCATATGTTAGTTTCCATTCTCATGTTTGTGAAATTTTCAACTATTACTTCTGTAAATAGCCTCTTGATATCATTTGTATTGTCCCCTTATTTTTCATTTATCCCTATTAATCATATGTTGTTTTTCTTTGCATCATCTTGTAGCTGTTGAATTGTTATTTTCTTATTCCTCATTATTTTTTAAAAGATCTTTTCTGTTCACTAGATGCAATCTTATCTTTGAGGTATGAAATTCTCACTTTCATTGCAGGGGTTTTGGCAACATTTAATATAATTTTTATTTCCTGTATATCTCTATGAATCTGCTTCATGCATTCTTTTGTTTCTTATGCTGTTTATTCAGGGATTCTACCTTTTTGCTTTGTTCCTCTAATTTTCTAACTGTCTTATTTAGATGTGTTCAACATCTCTTTCACTACTTTTATCATTTCTTCTTTTACCTGGAAGATTATTTCTGATTTCATTTTCTTTATAGATTCCCTGAATTGCTTCTTTATTTCACTTGATATCATTTCAGGCATTTCCAGTGTATGGCTTATATTTTCTTCTATGTACATGGCTCCTAAGCTTTCTTGGGATGGGCTGGAAGTGTGAGATTGCATTTGGACCTTTCATTTTGTCACTTTCCTATATTTCCATGTGCTAGCAATGGTCCAAAGCTTCCCCCAGGTTTGTTGGAAATCACTTCCTTGCACCTTCTGCTCCTGGGACTGAATGAAAGGCACTGAGCGTGGCCCAGTTAGGCCTGCAGGACATCCTGAGCCAAGTCCAGTGTTCTAGGAAGCTGGGTGGGCACAGAACCACTGGGAGTGGTGGTCTTAAACTCTCCCCGGGTGAGTACCAGTGGGCTAGAGCTCACCTTGCACCACCTTGGCTCCCCAGATTGAAAGAAGGTTGCTGGTTGTGGTCCACTCTGGCCAGCAAAACCTACCAAGCGTAGTCCAGTGTTTTAGGGAGCTGGGTGGGCATTTAACTACTGGAAGTGATGGTCTTAAACTCTCTCTGTGGCAGTGTCATTGAGCTGGAACTCACTTCACCATGGCCTTGTCTCCCCAGAATGAAAGAGGGTTTCTGAGTGTGGTCCACCCAGGCCAGCAATACCTCCCAAGCCTAGTCCAGTGTTTTATGGAGCCGGGTGGGCACTTTAATACTGGGAGCTATGGTCTTAAACTCTCTGGGCCAGCACAGCTGCACTGGTACTCACCTCACGTGGCCTTGACTCCCTCGCAGGGCTTTTCAATTCTCGCAGGATTGAAAGAAGGTCCTGATTGACACAATTGGTTTGAAATTGTATGCTCACTTGTCTCTCCAACTTTCAGTGATGATTTATTCTGTGACAAAGACATCTGAAATATACCTGTCAACTTGACTAAATTTTATGATTCACTATAGGTCCACAACTCCTCTTCTTTAGAGGATTTATTTTAGAACACTTGTAGTTGTATTTTTTCTTTCATTTAAAATATATGTAATATTTTTCCAAGGTCTCTTTTCAGTTTTCCAACCCAGGAGCACATATTATGACCTGAAAAACATCATTTGGAAGTAGAAACAACAAAAGGAATAGTATTCCTATCTTTACCACTTCTATGGAAAATAAGAACCTAATTTCACTGGTTTTCAATGTGCAAACTTAGATGGGCCAGTCACAGAGAAAACTGCAACCCAGTACATACCCAACATGTTTCATTCATCAAATTCTCAGTAATGTCCTGCAGTACTATTCAACTTATCTCATTGTAACACTTCACATCTCCTTAAAATTTCAATTCAGTAGGGTTGAATAAATACTTTCTTTTATAGTCTTTAATAAGTTCATTCTTGCCCATTAAACTTTGTCCAGTATAAATTTTCTGCATAATTTGTGATCTCTGTTCTCTAAATGTCGAAGGAAAGAAACTGATTGTAATTTGTCCATTTTTTTCTGATTGTAAAGGCAAGAAAAATGACTGGCAATCTTTTAAAATAGTATAATACAAACAAGACGAACAAAAGAACAAAAGGGTAATATCTACTTATAATTTGAGTGATAAGCCACTGAAGCAATGGGTTATATGACTTTTGTCATAAAGAAGTAGTCTGATTGTACCCAGCTAAGACCCTTAGAAATGAATTTGTGACCTGATAATTCTTTAGAATGTGCACTGTTGATATCAAATAGATTTTTGCCAATATAACAAATGAAGACAGTAATTTAATTTACAAACTTTACCTGATGAAATCTATAGATTTTTTATACTTTTTGGATTTTTAATATATTATTTCAGTTTCTTATATTTTATGAAACATATCACAAAGGTAATCTTCTGTTGCATGTCATATCTACTTAAAGGGCTTAAAGAAGTTGCATAAATATAATGAATCACAGTTTATAGCTCACTATGGTTATGATTTTAATAAAACCTCATTATATTCTTAAATATGATGTACATAATTCAGTTATTATACTTTGTTATAAAGTTTATAGTTATATTTTAATAAGATTAAAACTGAAAAGTAAAAATATATGCACTTTTAATGAAGCATATTAAACTCAAATTATTTTATTGCATTGAAATTTGATTTTTATTATTCTACTATTTATATGAATAAATGGATTATCTTTTCACAGAATTTCACAAGCACTTGTACAAAATTTTCATTTGGTAAATCAAATAAAAATTGGTGACATATGAAAATAATCATGCTATTTTTCCTTTCTTCTTAGTACTGGGAATTGAAGTTAGGGCCTCATGCTTGTGGGGAAGGCACTGTGTCACTGAGTTACATCCACAGCCCAATAATCATGCTGTTAAAGTAAGGATATATGTACTTACCAAGAGCTTTGCACCTATTTTACTCAAATTGCAGTTTATTTGAACTGAAATATAAAGAAAATGTTGCAAAATTTATTTTTCCTGTTTTTAAACTGAATATTCTGCCTCTCCCAGAATGATCAACTTTGTCTTAATTGTACCAGTACTTCAAAGGAATGCATCATTAGTGATTTTGCTGTGAAATTACAGTTATTGTTATTTTAACAATGATTGTCATCACCTTCAGTCAATCACTTGCAGATTTTTTGGAGAAATGGCTAACAAAAATAAAATATGTAAGAATTAATTTGAAGTAGGTGAAAGCAATATATTTTCTATAATTTTGGAATAACTGAAAATAGTAATAACTTTGATGTATTAATCTCTATAGTTTAAACAGTTTCATATTAGCTTTAACAAAATTTTTTAGTTGAAAATTTGTTTAAAGCAGTTGGTCTAATCATGACAATAGAATAAAATAATCTGTTTCCACTGGGATAAAACAAGATAGTCATGTAACAAAATTCTACCATTATCATCTTTTTATCACACTATATGCTGTATCTAAACATAAGAAAAGATGGATTTAAATATTTTTCAAATATGTTCTGAAATTAAAGTAATTGATAAAATAATCTAAAAACACTTAATGGCATAACTACATTTACAATGAATGTTTCTGAAATGGTATTGTATTATTTATTAATTGAATTA
This sequence comes from Dolichotis patagonum, assembly GCA_004027295.1. Taxonomy (NCBI): domain Eukaryota; kingdom Metazoa; phylum Chordata; class Mammalia; order Rodentia; family Caviidae; genus Dolichotis; species Dolichotis patagonum. The sequence continues at coordinate 32,850 of PVJX010011831.1, read as the reverse complement.
ATTTATTTTCATCTTTGTGATAGACTTGACTCTATCATCCTATCAATAGCAACAAGTCTATCCTTAACAGGGGGACTTACTGTTCACATTTGGGTTCAAAAAAAATTCTTCATTCCTGAACTAGAGCTACTCTATTTTTTTCTCTAAAGCTGAATTATATGACTGGAGTAAATTGTGACCTTAATAGACTCAGTGACATGAATATTGAATTCTTCTATAGAAAACATCTAAAATATCTATTCCAGATCTCCCAACAAATAGGTCTGTATTCCCTGATAAACATTTGTCTTTGACTTATATATTAATATCTTCCTTAAACTAAATAAGTGAATCTAATTTAATTAAATTGACAATTACTGATAAATCAAAAAGATGATTGTTATTTGTTGTAATCACATTGACAATATTGCTATCTGAAGTACAATACAGTCTTTATTCATTGCATTTTTACTTTGATTGTCTAATGTATCAGTTTAAACCCTAAAAAGTAACAGCTGAGACACTTATTTCTTTTGACAACAAATAGCTTCAGAATTGATTGGAAGGCTGATTTATATGACACATTTAAAAAAAAAAAGACCCTTTTAAAGATGCCTCGGTTACAGACCTTAGTGACAAGGAATTAATGTGTCCTCCTGCATAATGGAAAAAAGAATTCTTCAATACAATTTAAACTTCCATAGCAATAAAGATATAATTCAAGATTAAACATTGATTGCTGGCATAATAAAATTCAGTGCAAAACTATTTGAGACTTTAGAAGGTGTCTCAGAATAAATTTAACATTAAAATTAAACATATTCACTGTACTTGATAACAAAGTAAGATGAAAACATTGATTCTGAAAGTTAAAAAGAAATAAAAAGCACCAAAATGTGTATTTATAACTGGAGCTAATGTATGGAGGCTAATGCATAACCAACATTTAAATGATAAAAATAAGAAAGTCTTAAACTAGAAGAATAACACAAATTCCTGATGTCCCTAAGAAATGAACATAATTCTCTTCATGAGATACTTCTGTAATACCATTATCATTGGTTTGTTGTGATGATGTTACTAACTTCTAATAATGAACTGATTTAAATTAAAATCAAGGGCTGGAAATTCAGCTCAGCCAGGTAATCACTGGCCTGGCAAGCTCAAGGTGGTGAGTGTGATCCCTGGTACCAATAAATAAATAAATATCAAATCAGTAATGTTCTTATCTATTAATTTTAGTTTAACAAGCTATTCCATTGTGCTCTTTTCACTTTAATATCTTTTTGAATAAAGATTTACAGACAAAATTTACAGATCTTCAATGCATTTAATTTTATGAATTTGAACATATGCAGACTCCTATAAAACCATATCTATAATCAAGGCAACAGACATATCCATCACTTGTAAAAAGCCCCTTGTCTTTGTTGCAGAATGGATCCAAGGAAGATACTACAACCTTCTGGAGTATTTTGCTGATCAATTTAATATACTAATCAGTCATGAAGCACGGGTTTACTGAACCTGTCAAATTATAGCCTTATAAAGAACATAATTGTTCTTGAGCTATCTAAACATAGTAGAAAATTGTTAAATCAATGAAAATTTTTTCTTCATTTAAAAGATGGTATAACTGTAAGTAATAAGAATAACTTTCAGCATATTTCTCTCATATTTAAGCAAAAAACACTTCAGATAAATGTTTTGTTTGATTTTGATAGCAGGAAACAAAGAGTGTACAAAGAAGAAATATATGAATGCATTTTTACTAAGTTTTATTACCAAATAATAGTACTTTTTGCTTAATATGTTACATCATCTGATAAGTTCCACAATTTCATAAACCTACTTCCTATTATTTTTATTGAACCATGGCAATAATATTTAACACAACAAAATATAATTTATGGAATATAATAAAAAATATACCTATGCAATAGCTAATTAATGATAACAGTGATATTTTAAACTCCATCTTGTCAATGTTAAATAACAGTAATATTTTAAACTCCACATTGCCATATTAAAAATAAATAAAAACTAAAGATTCAAATAGTGAGAATAAAAGACTCTCTGTATCACACATAATTAAAAACATTTCTATGCATATCTGCTGAAACTGTCAAAGGTTGTTTAAAGTCAGTCATTTTTTCATTGGAACCAAGAAAAAATCATCCCCTATTTAATTTATTATATTTAATGCTTTGTAGGCTATACATTCACATGATTATAAACAATTGTATTTTAAATTTCTTTAGTGCTAATCAGTAAAACTAATGTAAGGATTTCTCAGTTTAAAATTTTAGTTTATTCTACAGTATGCAAAATGGAAAACAACAGATGTAAGAAATATACCTTTCTACAAAACCATAGAGAGAAAATCATAAAATGAAGGAAATATTGGTTGAAAAAGACTAGATGCCATACAATTCATCAAATGTTTTTCTTCATAAAACTTTTGATTACTAAAAATATGTTTGAATCATTTCCCAGAGAATTACAATGATTCCAATCAACAGTTTGCTTAGTGGGTCATTCCATATGTTTATGGGTCTCTGTATAATGAAAGGTTTCTTGACATCTGTTCTCCATTTTTTTCTAAACCCATTAGTGACACATTCTTTTGTTGATGTTAGAAATATGAAATTATCAACTGGAGTACACTATGCTTTTCATAATCACTGAATTATGAAAAACTTACTTATTATTCCTGGTTTCAATCTGTTTGTTACATAACATGTACTTCTTTTATTTCTCATTGTCAATCCTTCCTGTTTCTATGGAGGAGAGACCTTCTTATTATCTAAGTCAATCTCCTCCACTCCTGCAATGATCTTAAATGCCCCACCATATTCTGCAAGATATAATTTTAGTAACTCTGCCCTCTTTCTGACACAATATTTTCTCTATATTTACAGTTTTTCATTAACGTGAAATGATATTCTTTTTTTCTCCCAGTTAAACAATAATACTAATCCATCTGACTTAGTTTTTTTCTTGTGATTTATGGCTAAGTCCATTTCAAGTGACTTTCTATAGTCTTAATTAACACTCCCAGTTAAACAACAATACTAATCCATTTGACTTAGCTTTTCTTGTGCTTTATGGCTAAATCCATTTCAAGTGATCATCTATAGCCTTAATTAACATCATGAAACTCATGCAATAAGTATCCTGGTAACTTGACCTACACCCATCCTTGCTCTCGAACCATCCTTTCCAATGAATCTAGACAAGTATATTTATATTAATATAATTGTATTATACCTTTTTTTTTATCGGTACTGGGGATCGAACTCATGATCACTCACTTGCAAGGCAGGCGCTTATGCTGCTGAGCTAAATCCCCAGCCCCTATACTCTTTCTTTTAAATACTTCAATTGCTACCCTCTTTAGGTTCAAATATTCACACAAAATTCCATTATGATATTTTTTCCTTATTCACTTTTGGAACTTTGCTTACATTAACCAACTTATTTCTCATGGTTTAGTCAGTGTGTTTTTCTTCTTTTTGTTATCTCCTCACAGCTATTCACCTAGTTTAATTTATATAAGCTATCTCCTCTATCCCTGTACTTTTGTTAGCCAAATACATTCCATCCTTAAATTTTAGCCATGAAATTTTTTAAAGAAAGTTAAAATAAACAGTAATGTGACTTAAAGCACTGCATATTTTGTAGCATTCATCTTCTGCATAATTATTTGATTTTTCATTAGCTAATAACTTCTATGAAGACAGAAACCAATTGATCCTGTCTGTTCCTTATCCCACTGTGCATTGCTAATGTCTAACACATTGTTTACACATAATACTCAGTAAATAAAAGCAGAAAGTGTGAATTAATTTCAATTCAGCATTGTCCCATTTCTATAAAAATAGCAATATTTCATTTTTAATATTAAACTTTTATTTTTGCTTATGGATTCATGAGCTAGTATTCCTGTTTTTCTTTTTTGATTACTAGATATTAAACATAGAGCTTTTATGCTAAACTACAGTTGTGATTTTCCTGCTTCTGCCTCCCAGAACATCAAGATAATAGGTATAAACTCCAACAATATTATTGTTGATAAGCATGTTTTTTCCTTTTAATTTTCTTTCAGAAGAATTCATGTTGTTTATCAGGTGAATATAAACTAAATGCACTAAAATTGATACTTATTTTGAATTGCTGATGATCATGTAAAACATAAGCCAAAAAGCAGTGTATACTATAAGTACTATATTTGCTCTTAAGATAATATACACGTTACAAGATGTAAATATATTTTTAATACATGGAAAAGAGTATCAAATGTGAATGAATCATTTTATTTTAATATAAGAATAATAACTAATGCTAATTTGTAATTATGCACTAGGGTAATATTTTTCATATATTAGTCTATAATTTCTTCAGTCTCAATTATATTGCTATAGTATTTATAAAAATTTGATACTAAAGGAGAGATGGATATATTTATTCAAGGTGGTGTTAGGAGCTGGATTTGATCTACTCTAATTGGCTACAGAGACAGAGTTTTTAAACACTGTCCTGATTGTAATATTATATATTTAATCATTTTAAAATAAGTTATTTTGATTTATTTTTTCTAATTTCAGTCCTACCACATACAACATATTTGATTTTCTATTTTAAAACAGATGATTATTATTTATTCCCCTATAGCCTCTTAATATTGCCCTTTACTTAATATATATTTTCAGATGTGTTACTAACTTGTTTTAAAATCATATTTTATTAGTTCATTAGCAGGTTAACTCTTCTAGATCAATTTTAAGAGTATGCATATGGATGAAACAAAGAGAATTGAAACTCATTGAAATGAATACATATACCACCACCAACAAAAACACTTTATTAAGAATGTTCATTGCATTTTCATTGACAATCAAGAAAATTATAAGTCATGAAATGTTTCTTGGAGCAAGGGTGATGCTTCAAGGCAGCAGCCAGAAAAACCATCCAGAATAACAAGGGGTGGCCAGCAAGTCCCTTTTCCTCCATTACGTTTCCCCCTAATCCCCAAGGCCAATGGAGCACTTGCAAATTCTCCGTGCCCTGCACTTTTACAGTATAAGGATTTTTTCAAAAGAAGGATCCTGGCACTCTGCTAAGTCTCTCAGTTAAACTTCTAAACTTAAGTTGACACAATATATAAACCATAATAAAATGAAAACAAAATTTTATTTAATATATTCATATATAAATTTTTAATAAGTTAATAAACAAATGTATGAGTTTTTCCTATTAAATGTTTTTTCTATTTTTTATTTATCTGGATCTGACCAGTAATTACAGTAAAACTCATTATCCTTCAGTCATTGAAGAAATGTTTTCAGTGTTTCTTGTATTTAAATTACAAATACATCATTAAGTCAAATTTGAATCATCTGCCATAATAAATAACTGAAACCTCCATTTCTGAAATAAGCAGCATGTAATTCCAAAACTCTGGAGGCTGAGGCAGGAGGATAGTCATGAGTCCAAGGCCAGCCTGTACAAAATAAGTTCAAGACCAGACTAAATTACATAGCAAAATCCCATCTTAAAAAGAAAACAAAATGGCTACTTTCATGAAGGTTTCTGAAACAGTAATTATGCAAAGAATTTTAGTGTTCCAGGATAAGTTCTTAATATTTCTTTATTTTTAGAAATAGTATTTAATGGTACATTATATACGTGTGTTTACTCAGTCAATATTTACTGAAAATTCCAAATATTTTAATCTTTGCTTAATGGATTGAAAAAGTAGACAAATTATCTTCCCTTGGGTGCTTACATTCAGTAGAATAACAACAAAAAACAAACAAAGAGTAATCCTTCCATTTCAGTAAGTTTTGTGCATTGTCATCTGAATGATATGATAAAGTTTTGACAGAATTTTCATGAAGACATCTTATTAGGAGATACTTTTTTATTCCCATGTGGAAAATAATATGATGCTAGATAGCATAATGAAAAATGAGAGATTGAATGAATAAAAACAAACACAGTGACTTAGATTTGGGAATAGTTTTGGAAAATTTGAGAAACTACCTGATAAGACATAATTTTGAAAGCAGAGTTATCTAGAACTGCCTATGCATGAGGAATGGTGTAGGTAAAATAACAACTGTTCCATTTGGAGGGAGGGTGCTTCAACAGCTGAATATAGCCACTTTTGGAAATTAGGAACTGGAAAACAAACGCTGGAGTGAGAAGAAATAGGAGAAAATAGTTGGAAATTCTCCTTAAACTTATTTAGACAAAGAAGTAGAGCTAGCTAGAATACAAGATGCAGGAATTTTAAGAAAAAATAAGCTGTCCTGTATATAAAAATAAATCTAATTTTAAAAGAAAATCTAAGATGCATAATGCCAAAGAACAGTACTACATAGAAACATGTAGGGAATACATGCATACAATTCTGGGAATGGTGCACACTATTTACAAGTAGATAAGACAAAGAAACCCATTAAAAACTATGAAGAAATAGCAAATGAAATACTGGAAAAGTTTGTTCTCCCTAACAAGAAAGATTTTAAAGAAGCAGATATAATAATATAGGTATAACTAAACTGACAGTGCAGTTGACACAAGACTGATTGGAAGATGAAACATCAGGCAAATCTTAGGTAAAATATGGAAGTTTTACTAAACTCAATTATTAGTAAGGAAAATATGAGACCAGAGAATTTCAGGTTCAAGGATAATTATATATACAACTGACTTTCCTAATCTGCATGTTTTGCATGTACAAGTGCAACCAACTTCAGGTAAAAATAATCCTTAAAAATTTGAGGCAGGCATGGTGACATGTGTGTAATCCCAAAACTCTCAGGCTGAGGCAGGAAGAATATAATTTTGAGGCTAGCCTGAGTCACACAGTGAGTTCATAGTTGGTCTAGACTTCAAATTTTTTTCAAAAATTGTAGTTGTGCTGTAAAGATACAGTTTTTTTAGCTTGTTATTCTCTAAATAAGATAGTATGAAAACAACTTACACAGTGTTTGTATTTTTAGATGGTCTGGATTTTCTGAAGATGATTTAAAGTATATGGAAATATGTGTGTAGTGTACATGAAAATATTGCATAATTTTGTATAAAGATCTTGTATATTTGTGAATTTTAGTATCTGCAATGTTTGATCCCCTGTGGATACTGAACAAATATTTTTATTTCAGCCTCTATGATCATGTAGGCCTATAATTTATAACAATATGTTAACCTATAATCCATAAGTATAGTACATCATTATATTAATATATTTAACATATGAAATAAATATTGATATAAAAATGAAACAAAATTAAATTATTCATTGTTAGGTAATTGTTGTCTTTTTCTTTTTCTTTTTCTTTTTCTTTTTCTTTTTCTTTTTCTTTTTCTTTTTCTTTTTCTTTTTTTTTCTTTTTTTTAGTACTGGGTATTGAACTCATGATCTCACAATCACCAGGCCAACACTTGAGCCAACTGAGCTAAATCCCTGGTCCTTTATTGTATCTTTGACTCATTTGACAATGGAGACTGAGATATTTCATTATCCACATTCTTCCTGTTGGAGAGCTTGGCATTAGCTATGTAATGCAAAGACCTGAGATCTGGAATAGAGATGATAGAGTTTGCATTTGAATCTGAAGGTTTATGATTAGTGATACCAATGATTTCTGAAGGTAGATGTCCCTGATTAAGCAGTGAGACAAAGAAAAGCAATATAGTAGTAAATGAAAAAACAGATTAGTGTAGTCTTTAGGGGCTTCTTTTATTATATAGACAGACATAAATATAATAATTGTCTATTGCTATATGGGATGCTCAAAATATAGTTATTGATTAAATTAAAAAGTTATTACTATAAAAGACAAATCACCATTAATACCTGTCAAAATATTTTATTCCAGCTAGCTTCTCACATCATTCTTGCCACTTTATGAAGCAATTCTTTAAGTCATGTTTCATGAGGTTTATCTCTCCATGGGGTATATTGAAAAATAATGTGAATGCTGCTTATAAGTTCTATCCAACCAAAAGGCAGACCTATAAAATTATTATGAAGTGTTTTCATATACCTAATTCATGGGATCTGGTACCATATGTATCAGGTCCTGACCTAGATCGTCGATCTTCCAAATGAGTGTATGGTGGAGGTTTAAATAAAATGAGACAAGTGATATGATTTTAGGGCTCCAAGAGGGTCAAAACCCTTTAGTTGAGCTCAAGAGTTCAAGGGCTAAGACAAAGACTTCTCTGGACCTCCCACTTTATTAGGTCCAAAAATAAGGAACAGGGAAATTGAGGAAAGCACAGGCAATGAGCAGAACCTTGGGAGTCACTTCAAGGACATCTCCAAGTAATGAATCAACTCAATTCAGTAGAATTGTTGTATCATGAAGACATGGTAAAAGTGAGACAGTAGAAGTAATTCTTGCAGCTGCAGTCTTTATTTATTTAATTGATATGAGAGGCAAGTGTCCGCAGCTGTGGCCTTATCTTGCCCTTTGAGGTATTCCTGGCCTCACAGGCCACTACAGGCCTCAGCCAAGACCAGTGACTCATAGTGGTCCACTTACTATGATTGCCAGGCAAGGGACTGAGGACTAGGACAGACTCACAGATAAACATAGAAAGCCAATTAGTTAATTTTAAATCTGGCTCAGAGCTGCTTCATAGTAGTCTCCAATACATGTGGTTTTTGGTTCTTTTAAAGTAAAAATGACTATGAGATGTAACTTTTGTGATCCATCTCTTTAGGGCTGTCACAACATTGAAACTAAAGACACCAAAGAAAGTGCCAAAAATGATTAAATAATTCTGTTCAAAATGAAGGGGAGAATTTTCACAAGAACTCAAGGCAATATATCATTTAGTGTAATATATATTTTAAAAAATTAATCCATTTTATTCGTATAACTTGTGTATTAAAAAAACCTTTTGAAGATAATATAAAGTAAATGTTTACCCATATAGTTATTCAGTTTGTCTGGACACTGATGAAACATCGTTACCTGGAATTTTCTATGCTGGAGTATTCAGGAGACAGTTTTTTTTTTTCCCCCACAGAAAACATCTGAAAATTCAACTGAACTGGATCTCCAAGAGTGTTTACTCATGTGGCTAGCAGAATTTGGCGCATCAGTTGGGAGCTCATGTAGATTTATGGATTGCTGCATGAACGTTTCTAATTCCAGGTCCAATTCACCATCGGACAGTGTGGTGTTGGATTTCTAAGAGAGAGAGTCCTAAGGAGAGGTACCTCAAAAGGACTCACTGAAAGCTACAAGGCATCTTATAACATAGCCATAGAAACCCCAGGTCATAAATCACTTTCTTTTCATTGTTTCCCAGCAGCTCAGATTGGAAAAGGCAATGAGATCCCACCAAAGGGAGACTATAGAAGTGTAAGCAGCATGGAAAATAACATTGTCTTTTCTTTGGAAAACACAACTTCTCACTGATTTTATGTAAGAAATTAACCACCGTAACAGTGAAATAAATCTAGGATCATGTTAAGGAAGAATCTCAGTGACTGATAATTTTACATAGGTGTTTCAGCTTACATTTTATGGAGGACTTGAATTATTAGTGAAAATCTTGTGTGAAATATTGGTAGGAAAAAAAGTCCTCATGTTCTCAAACAACTAGGAGAAGAGTGACATCAAATTCATCATGTAAAGCTTTAAAGTCACAGGATATATAGATTTTACACACACAGGCAGACACAATTTTTTTTTATCTTGGAATCAATGTGAGTGTACCAAATTGAGAATAAAGAACAAAATAAAGTGTCAAAATTGTACTTGATGATTTATTCAGTTCAAGTTCATTAGCCATTATGTGAACTTTTTTTTTTTACTTTGTGATACCTACTTTTTTAATAGATATATTATATCTTCCCTCATGGTTTTAATGGGATTATATCTTCTGTTAATTGGATAAATCTGCTATTGACAGTAGATGGGTCTAGAGACACCAGTTAAAAGACAAGTACAATACTCTAGATAGTAGACAAGGGTAACACAGTATAAAGGTAGTATAGAGCAAAGTGATGAGCACTGGTAATATTGTGGATATAATTTAATAGAATATCCACTAGCTTAATGGATAAAAGAATGATAATTGAAATGATAAATTTAAGAGACTGAGAGACTTTGTAGACAGATACAGTATATGTCCAATCCTAAGAAAAGTGATAATAGTCTCCGTCTCCACAGTACTGATATTTTTATTTTTTATAAAAGCAATGATAGTATAATGCTAGACACATTGTTGTATGTTTACTTTATGCTTAAATTCCTTAACCATTTAACTGAAAATAATTTTGGAATTGCATATGCTTCAAAAGTGTTGAAAACCTAGGCACCATTTTCTCACATTTTTCTGAAACTTCAAATTATATAACATTTTGTTCAATGTCATTATAAAGAATGAGCAGTCCTACAGGAAATGAGTAGGACGTTTGGATTAATTTCCTGTCATGCCTTTTTAAACACAATTAACAGTGACTTTAATTAACCTGCTTTGGCCTAAATACACACAAGTAAAACCATTTCAAAAACTCAAGGAAATCAAAACATATATAGTACTTAATTGCAAGTAAATTTCATCAACAGTTAAAATGAAATAGAAAGGAACACAACATGGTAGCTGTGAATATACTTTGACAGAACAAATAAATATTAAAAATTTGGGTCTGACCCTTTCATAAAAGAATATTATTTTGAAATACCTAAAGATTTGATAATGCTTCATATGACTGTGATAGCTTGCAGTGAATAGTGGTTTATGGGTCATATCTACTTTTCAAGAACAATTACAGGATGCAAAAATATGTATTCAAAATATATGTTGACAAATCCCATTGCTAGCCCATTTATTTTATATGACCTTCGGTAAGCATGCCCTAAAAGCCAGAAAAAAGTGAGATTTTATGTGTTTATCATCAACTTCATTATTTTAGTTTATTTCATTTCAGCAGATATTTAATTAATTTCTAATTTTGAGCTACTATAAATATGCTATCAAAAGCATAATAAATAAATTTTTATACTTTATATGCTGCAATTGGTATGCAGAACTGGCCGAGTCAAGTTTTATGTGACTATATGTGGGATACCACTGTGAAGCAGCTCTGAGTGCAATTTAAAATTAACTAATTGGCTTTCTTTTTTTTTTCTGTGAGTCTGTCCTAGGCCTCAGCCCCTTGCCTGGTGAAGGGAGCTGATTCATAGGAAGTGAACCTCTATGAATTGCTGGTCCTGGCTGAGGCCTGTAGTGGCCTGTGAGACCAGAGATACTTCAAAGGGCAAGATAAGGCCACAGCTGCCGACACTTGGCTAAAACATCAATTAAGAAGCTAGAGACCGAAGCTGCAGAAATTACTCCTACGGTCTCACTCCTAGCATGTCTTCATGATAAGATGGTTCTAAATTGCCTCTCTTAATTTATTGCTTGCAGATGTACTTGACGTGACTGCCAAAGTCCTGCTCATTGCCTGCACTTTCCTCAGTTTCCCCACCTTTGTTTTGGACCTAATAAAAATGGGTGGCCCCGAGAAGTCTTTGTTTTAGCCCTCAGAGTCTTAAACTCAGCTAAAGGATTTTGACCCTCCTGGAGCCCTAAAATCATACCACTTGTCTGATTTTATTTAAGCCTTCACCATACACTCATTTGAGAGACTGGGGATCTAGGTCAGAACCCAATAATTAGACATCAGACAATTTCCTTTCCAAAAAGCAAGTACTAATGGAAAACATAAACTAAGTAGGAAAGCTGAACACTTTTTACAGCCTAACTAAATTTATATATTGCCCCTTCCTAATTTGTTCACTAATGGTGATATTAGTAATGAAATACAACTATTGTTTAATTAACAATGACCTCACTTGAGAATATCTTTACAATAATTTCATCATTTGCTAGTTTCTTTGATTGAAAAATTTATGTTTGTTAACTATGTTGATTTTGAAATTAATTCCATAAATATAGAGAAAGTATGGATAAATATTAGAATATAGGGAACTATATTTTATCTAAAAAATACTCCAGTGTGTCAAAGAAGAGAATAGTGAGATAGGAAATTGAAAAATAGGAAACCCACTTAAAGCAATGCAGTTCTTTAAAATTAAAATGATACTATTGAAAGTTATTAATCATAAATGAATAATGTTATAATTTATATTTTATGAATCTGAAAGGAATTGAAGTACTCTTAGTTGCATAATTTGATAGCTTCAACTAGCATTATGTAGGTGGTAATAAAAGAATTTAGATGAATTTTATAGATGCTCAAAAATTTAACCAGCAAATTATAGAGTTCTATTGTAAAATTAATGTGTGGGAGAGGGAAACAATTCTCCATATTTGATTTTTCCAACTAGGTACACAAGAATGGCTTCAAGTGTAGTAAACACTCAGAAAGGGTGAGTGTAGAGATATTTGAGGCTTGGAAAAAATGGATAGACTTACACAAATTTCAAAATATCTATCAATTATACATGTATAACTTTTTTTTAAAATTATGTTTGTTTTTTTATTTTCGGTGAGTCACTACTTCAAATTTTTTTCATAGTTCGTAACATCAAATTTATTTCATTTCACTTAGATTTATAATTTTGTCTAGCTAAATTCGACATTACACAATATAAGAATTTCTACATAAAAGTGTCAAATTTTTATCTTGCCTGTGATCCTATTTGGAGCATAGACTAAGTAATGGGGTAATTCAGAGATCCTCCTAATTAAAAACATTTCTTTTTCTTATTATCCTCTTCCTTTAATAATAGCTTATTGTAGAAAAATATTCTATGTAATAGATAATTAATATTAATTGGTAATTTGTATGTTAGGAGACAGACAAGGAAATGATCTTGAAAATCAAAAACAAACAAGTCCCTAAACCAAGTCATTAAATGTTTATGTTTTTAACAAAGCTCAGAAGACCTTTCGTAAAAGATTTTCCTTGTCACCAAAGTTGCACAAAAAATGTAGTTTGAAAATAGGAAGAGAATGTTGGTGCACTTTGCTGATAGTCACAACTTTAGATAAGATACCAACAAACAAACAAACAAATATGTTATTTAGCTTCAACTCTGAACTGTCTTTGATTTCTTTGTAACAAACTCAACATCTAGAAACTGACAGCAGCAGGTTAGTATCACCAAATAATTCCATAATAATTAAAACTGATTTGAGACATCTTTGCCAAGTTGTATCTTGTGTGTTTGATGATTGAATATTGTAATTACAGTATAAAAATCCATTGATCAATCGCTTTTTGAGAAAGTTTCGTATTTTTTGAAAATTAATGGGTGTCATTCTGATAGCTCTTAATATAAATAAACTATGAGCAATTTTGGTTCTTATTTGGTTCTTTTTAATACCATTATTGATTTTTTATCACAGTAAACAAAGAAATTTAGATAATATGATACATAAATAGGAAATAAGGTAACAAGAGAAAAAAAGCAAAGAGAAAAACAATATTGAACACAACTTTAAATTAACTCTTTTAGTTCTTTTTTCCTTTTTTTTTGAAATGGGCTCTTGTTAAATCATACAAGCTTACCTTGGACTGACTATGTAGCCCAGGCTAGTCTCAGACTTGCAATGAATCTTCTGCTTCGGTCTTCCAAGTACTGGGGTTACACATTTGCATTACCATTGCTGATCAACATTTTATTTTATTTTATTTTTTTGGTACTGGGGATAAATCTCATCTCCTTGCACTTACCAGGTAGGCACTTGTGCCACTGAGCTAAACCTCTAGCCCCACATTTTACTTTTTGAAGTGGAAATTTGCTCTTTCTTTCTGACACGAATTTTGTTTCTTTCATAATTGGCATGAATTTTAAAGGAAGGAGAATCCAACAGAGTGTTGCTCATGGATAGAAAATATATTTAAATTTAAAAAAATAAAAAGATATATGTATTTTTACAAAATGCTATTTTATATAATAAATAAATGTAAAAATAAACAGCAGCAAAGGTAATCAAATGAAAAAGCAAGCTTCAGTTTTCTCACCAATGGGATATAATTTAATAATTTAACTTGGTACATTAAAACACAACATTTGAACTGGAAAAATAACCTATGTCAATAGTGAACTTTGACAAGTGACAATTCTCTAGTTGTTTTTCAGTGTTTAAAGTTCTTACCATTGATCATGTATAAATTAGGTACCATTATTCATCATCGATTTAATACTTATTCTTTTATATATTTTGAAATTATTATGGTTTCCAGATTCAAAACTAAACTATTGACCATGATTATGCTGACAATAAGCAGTCATGCTTACACATGTCTATATTAATTTACAAGGTCTGTATGCAACACTAACAAAAAATAATATCCACATCTAAATTACCTTCAACTTAAAACTGCTAAATCATCCACTACTTCCACTTTTGTATGAGCACTCACATTTAAAAAGCTGATTGGCTCTATTCACTGCCACTAATAATCAATTTACATGGCCACATGAGATCTTAGTTAATTTCATAAAATTAATGAAAAAGTTCAGATGCCTTGTGTCAGTAAGTTTTGATGGTCGATTTGCAAAGCACACAGTTCTTGAGTTATTTACTTTATTTTTCTTAAATTTTATTTAGAAAGAAAAAAAACAATCACACAAAACAGAAAAAAAGGTAGCAACAATACAGAATTCCAAAGGAAAAAAAGAAAAGAACAACAGCAACAACAACAACAACAACAACAAAAACACTAAGAAATCACTTGTTGATAAATTACATGCTGTCATCTTGGAAATAGTTGTTGAAGTTACAAAATTAAAGCATACAAAGTAGACATTCAAGCAGTGAGACTATTAACAGTTCTGTTCAACAAGCTAACAAAAACATTAGATGGACATCTACATTCCACATTTCAACATACATGCAGTTTTATCATTTAGAGCACTTTCTTTTGCTCTTTTACAGTAGCAATTATGCATTTTGGGTTTTATTACTCCTACAGTTCTTATTACTTTTTTTATTTTAAAGAGAATAAAACAAAAGAGGGAAGAACAAAGCAGATCAGAACAGAACAAAATAAGCAACACAACACTACAACAAGATAACCGGACATTAACAGTAGCTGTCAAAATATACCTTTCTCTGCTATAGTTGAGCATAGTTTCAGATACAATAATATCAAACATAACACAATAGTATAAAACTGTTCAAGATAATCAAAGAATTACAGGACATTCTGAACTGAATAACTATGATCAATTGTTACTATAATATCTCATTTCGAATAAAAATATTTCTTTACATTATCACATATATTAAAATCCCAATAAGACACAACATGATAGAAATGATGGTAATAACAGAGTAGAAGCATGGTAGGACTTTTAAGCAAGATGATATTAAATCAGCAATGGCTGCCATAATGTTTTGTTTTCTCCAAAAGAGCTGTTCCTACCATCATGCATAATAAAGTAAAACAAAACAGATTAAAACCATTCCAACTGATGAATGAAAACATTGAAAGGCTTCAAAGCAATGAAATGAGGAATCATGATTACTATAAAATCTTATATACTCTTACCAACTCTCATACTAGGGACACTATACGGTATTTAAACATGTGTGTTTGGTTTATTTTGCTTATGAGTATGGTCTCAAGTCATGCCCATTTATTTATAAATATATCAATGTGATCATTCTTTATAGCTGAGTAGTACTCCATTGTATAGAAATATCATCACTTTTTTATCCATTCCTCAGTTGATGGGCACTTAGGTTGTTTCCAAGATCTGGCTATTACAAATTGTGCTGCTATAAATATGGGTGCACATATATCACTTCTGGGAATATGCCTAGAAGTAGAATAGCTAGGTCAAATGGGACTTCCAATCACAGCTTTTTGAGGAATCTCCACACTGATTTCTACAGTGGTTGCACCAGTCTACACTCCTACCAACAGTGCAGAAGAGTTCATTTTCCCCGACAGCCTCTCCAGCATTTGTTGTTGGTATTTTTTTTTTTTTTTTTTTATGCTGGCCATTCTTTCTGGGGTGAGATGGAATCTCAGTGTGGTTTTAATTAGCATTTCTCTCATGACTAATGATGATGAACATTTTTTCATGTATTTATTTGCCATTTATATTTCTTCATCTGAGAACTGTGTATTCATTTCAGATGCCAATTTTTGGATTGGATCTTTGAATTTCAAGGGTCTTTTTTTATAATTCTTTATAAGTTCTAGACAGAAGTCCTTTGTCCGACGGACAGTCCATTTTGATTTTTTCCCAATTTGTGGGTTTTCTTTTCACTCTGCTGGAAATCTCTTTTGACATGCAGAAATGCTTTAATAAGATATGGTCCCAGTTATTTATTCTGGGAAGTATATCTCATGCAGTTTAATTCTTATTCATGAATTCTCTACATACCCCTATATCTTCGAGGTTTTTACCTACTTTGTCTTCCAACAGATTTAGTGTTTCTGTTTTAAGATTTAGATTTTTGATCCATTTAGATTTTAGTTTAGTACCTGATGATAGGCATGGGTCTAGTTTTAGTCTTCTGCATATGGAGAGCCAATTTTTCCAGCATCATTTGTTGAAGAAACTGTCATTCTTCAAGCAAACATGTTTGGCCACTTTATCAAAGATAAGGTGGTTGAGTGGGTTTGTGGTTGGGGTTGTATCTTCCAATCTATTCCATTGATCTTTAGGTCTGTTTTTATTCCAGTACCATGTTGATTTTATTACTGTAGCTTTGTAGTATAATTTCAAATCAGGGATTGTGATGTCTCCTGCCTTGCCCTTGCTGCTTAGAATTGCCTTTGCTATTCTAGGTCTCTTCTGGTTCCAGATGAATTTTAGGATTGATTTCTCTAGATCTATGAGGTATGTTCATGGTATTTTGATTGGGATTGCATTGAATCTGCATAGTAATTTTGGGAGAATGGCCATTTTCACAATGTTTGTTCTTCCTATCCATGAACAGGGGGTGTCTTTCCATTTTCTGAGGTCCTCTTCGATTTCTTTTTTCCAGGTATTATAGTTTTCCTTGTATAGCTCTTTTACATCTTTCATGGGATTAATTCCTAATTATTTTAATTTTTTGGATGCTAGTGTGAATGGTGTGACTTCTCTTATTTTTCTCTCAGTATTTTTGTTGTTAGTATGTAAGAATGCTATTGATTTTTGAGTATTGACTTTGTATCCAGCTACATTGCTGAATTTATTCATTATATCTAGGAATTTTTCAATGGAGTTTTGGGGGTCTTCTATGTAAAGTATCATGTCATCTGCAAATAATGATAATTTGAGTTAAATACTTTATAATAACAATGTTAGTACAATGATAGTATGTAGAAATATATATTTAATAAAGACAGTATGTCTAATATTTCCATAAAAATCCAGAAATATAGATTGTATTTATAATGTGATTGTCTAAAAAATATGGTATTTCTTGAATTTCTTTCAGATTTTTATGAAATTGATGTACAGATTGGTATTTCTATGGGAAGAACAACTCGATTATCTACATCAAGTAATCAAAGCTCTCCAGGTTTTAAGTCAGTTGTAGGCACTATGTAATAATCAAAATTAAGCTCCTCATAATCTGTGTATTTGTAGCTTCAATATCATTGATGTTTTATTGTTTTGACCATTAATGACAGGTTATTAATTTGGTCTATTATATATAAGATTTGAAGGGAGGGAAGAACAATAATGATAAGAATAATGGCTGGCAAGTTAGTTCAGATTGTTTCAATTCCTTGGGCATTCATAATACTTGTGTGGGTAAGTTTTGTGGTGAGTATAAGAGAGATAAGATATAGAACTAGTGTGCTTATTAGGAATACAATTATTAGTGTGTGATCTTGAAAATGTAGTAATTCTTCTATAATAGGGGAGGCAGCATCTTGGAAACCTAATTCATATGGATAGGCCATAGAAGTTATATATAGGGGTTTAACCAATAATTTAACTTTGACAGAGTACATAGACATAGTATGAGTCATAATATCTATTGGGTTCTTGGGTTTTACTTTATGAGCTCATCACATATTTACCATTGGCATAGATGTGGATATAAAAGCATATTTCATATCTGCTGCAATAATTATTGCAATTCCTTCAGGGAAAAAGTATTCAGATGATTAGCAACATCATATATAGAGAGCAAGTGAGAGAGACAGAGACAGAGACAGAGAGACAGAGAGAGACAGAGTGAGACAGCTCCATAACCCCTGACTTTCTCAACTAGAAAGATTGTTAATCTCTTATTATTTTGTTTTGAAATTCTGTATCATTTTATTCTTTTTTTCTTTTCAAAATAAAAAATTAAGCAACTAGCACTAAATACAAAGCAAATATTACCATATGTGATATTCAAAGAGTATGGGGTGACAGTATGACTGAAAACCTGAGTTTTCTGTATTCTGCTATTCCCATGGTAGTTTGAATGCTTTGGAAGTGAAATATAAAATCTTGAGAAGAAAGAAAATAAATACACTTTGAAACATTTAAACAAATTTTATTAGTCATTTGCCAGTCATTGAGACCTGACACACAACACTCTCAATTTTAAAAAAGAAGGGGTTTGCTCTGCTCATGGTCTGATTCTATAGCTGCATAATTTGAGGCACTGTATTGAGGGTCAAGTGGTTTAGCTCACTACAGCTAGGAAGCACAGCAAAGAAACAGGCTGGGACTCTCTGTAGCAGTGAACCTCAGTGTTTTTGACAACAGGGAGGGATTTTGTGCAAAAATAATTCTTCCTTAAGTACAGGTGGCATAAGTATAGGGAGGACTGAAGCACATTTACATTTATTATGCACTTTATATCTATTGCTATTACACTGTAATACATAAGTACGTAATTATACAATGCACCATAATGTGGAATCATTGGGAATCCTGATTTTTTTCCTGCAACTAAGTAGTGCCATTTGGGGCTGATGTGAGACAGTGACATACAGAATGAGTTGTTTCTGTCCAGGCTACTTCATGTTCCCCTGTGGCTGCTGTCCTTGCAGAAAATCCTGCTTCAGAAATACAGAGTCTCGGAAAAGGAAGCAGGATTTCCAGTGATTTTGTGACATTAGGGTATTCCACCCTGACTTCAATCCAGAACATGTGGATACTTGAAGTGGTCTTAAACATACTTTTGAGGTCATTTGTGATTTCATTTGATGATCTTCTAGTACAGACCTAGCTGATTAACCTAGCTTAACCACAGATGAATCTTTGACCCATTTCTGTCAATTTTATGGTTTTTTGTGGTTAGGAAGATCTTTTGTAGATGCTCAAATGTTTTTGAAAGTAGACATAGGAGAAAGAAAGTCCTATTTAAGTCTTTTTAAAACCTCTGTTAATTTCTGAAATATGTCAATAATCCCAATACTCATTCACCAACCCCATTACTCTAGTTAGGTTCTGAACTCAGCTACTCTATGAACACAATTGTCATTTGTATTAGTCAGTGCTTGCTAGAGTCAGGTGGAAAACACTGCAAGAAATTTGTTTGAGCCTCAGAGATCCAAGGAATCCACCTGAGGTCCTGGATCCCATGGCAGTATCCCATGCAAATCTGCATTAACAGGCCTAGGAATCCACAATAGTAGATTAAAAGATGTGTGCCAGAAAATCTAAAGACCAGCACTGGAGGTTAGAGAGAGCACCAGCAGGCTAAAAGACCAATGCTTGATTTGGAAGAATCTATGTAGACAACCAAGAGAAAAACACAAGGCAAAGGGAAAGATCAGAACTCCCAGCCAAAGTGTCTGTGTCAAAAGCCAAATGAAAATGTTCATTGTGAAAGGACCAGACCTCTTACCAAGAGAACAACAGCCACCCTGAGAAAAGGCGAAGACTGGAGCTAGCAGAAGAGAACAGTGGAAGCTTCTCCAAGAAAAACACAAAACCTTTCCCTCCTGTTCACCTTTTATACCATTTTCCACAACCGCATTGAATCGGTTGAGCTTGGTGTTCCCATTCCAGTTGACCATTAATTAACTAGCACATCATTGATCTAAGAAATGACAGATTTTGTTCAGTAAAGACTTTGAATATATCCCCAGTGTAAGCAAGTGTTGTGACTCATTCTGTGTCACTAAGACATGTGGTGACTAAGTTGCTAGTGGTGACTTGTTCTAAAAAATAATCCCTGAAGTACAGCTTGCAAGATAAAAAGACTTCTCACTTCCATGTGTCAGAGAAGTGTGTGTCCTGTGCCTCACATCTGACTTTTTGCAGAGCAACATGAACAGAAATGAGTTAAAAGTATGTATTTTGAAGTGGTTGATAAATATAATCATATCCCACAAAATATTTTTAACATCAGGTGGCAGCTTTTGGCAAGAAAACATTTCTATGTGGATGACATAGTGCACAGTCTCACATTTATAAGCAACTTCTTAGACATGTGTAGTGACAAAATAAAAAACTTCTACGTATGATAGTTGGTTCATCTATATATATAGCAACTCAAAATAACTGATTTAGATTTCTTGACAGATATTCATTCCATGACTTGAATAGTTTAGTAGCTGTGGTTTTGGTTGGTAACAATAATATTATTTTACATCCTCCAAGAAATATATCACACAAAACAAAAATATTATTGCCTGTTGTCAATATCAGTAATGCATCAACCTGGATTGCTTTCCATAGTGACTCATTAATCTTCTTTAGCTATTTATCTAGTATTCTCCACTTTTATGTATTCATGTAGTTTTGGTGCTTTCCACAAGAATGCATGGCATCTTTTGAAACACAGCTTCTTCAAAAGTTCAATAAATGTTCATAGCAGTAGGCAGAACCAACTCTTCACAAATATAGGACTAGAGCAGCTAGCCACTAAGGGTGATGCTTTCAGTGATGTCCTTGAACTGCTGACCTTCAAAATTCCTTTTTTTCCTTTGCAGTCACTTTGCACAAAGTCAAATCCAATCAAAACAAAACAAAAAAAGAAACAAACAACCTGAAAATATTTATCATTCAATGCAGAATGCTTGGCTAAGCAGTTTCAAAGGATTCATGGCTTTATTCAACAGCCAGTCACCATACACTACATAATATGTATTACATAAAGTGAATCATTGTTGCAATGAACCTGTAATTTAAGTAGAGCTCTTTGCATTTACTTTCAAATACAGTTTTCCTTCTGTTATTAGAGTCTTCTGCTATTTGTTGTGCTATTTATAAAGGTTTATTTTTCTTCTTTTCAAATGAGCTCTCTAATGATGTTTGTTTTATACTCATTTTGGCTAAGATTAGCTTGTGGGCTTACTGAAACTATGGCTGAGACAATTGTGCAGCACAGGAAAGAGGAGCTGATGTAATGGTAAGTAAAGTTTGAACCACACACAGACTAAAAAGTGCTGGGGTTTGGGAGACTTGTAAGATTCAAATCATAGCAGATCCTAAACTAATACAGTTTTTGATTTTTAATAAAAAGAAATGTAACCTGAAAAGACACGCCAGAATTGTATGATATAGGAAAGACAGTTTGAGGGCAGAGAGAGAAGGTGGTTTTCTACAAGCCAGGAACAGAGACTCAGGCAACACGACCTCCACAGTGACCCACATCCTGGCCTCCGGAACGATGAGCAAATGGGTTTCTGTTACTAGGGAACCTGATCTACACTATTTGGGTATGGAAGCTCCAGAAAAGTAATACACAAGGACGCTGTAATTGGATGAAGGATTTTCAAATTCACAGGTTGCTCAGGACAACTGTATAGATCCATTGTAGTCACAAGAACTGTTACAACAGAAACAGAGTCAGAATCAGAGAGAAGCTATGAATTAAGAAGAGAACAGATGCACAATGTTATGGACTTTGAAAAAGAGACAAGGTGCATGGGTACTTGTCTCCTTTAGGTCACTCTAGAAGTTGGAGATAGTACAGATGAATTCTCCCCAAAACCTCTCTAAAAGAAATGCAATTTTACTAACAGTTTGACTTTATACTGTAAGATATATTTGCTACCTTTGATCTTCATAAATATGACACATTTGTGTTGTTTAAATCACACATGTTATGATAATTTGTCATAGTAGCAACAAGAAACTATAGTCTCCAAAATCAAGGAGAGAAATATTTCAATAATTATCAATGAACATATTAGTTGTACTTTAGAGAATAAATTTCTTTAATTGAAAATAGTAAAAATTCACTGCTTATAGTGTTCAATGTTTTTCAATGAGGAATACATTATAGAAAACGCTTCATATTCATGAACAAATATATCATACTATTAATGAGTTCACAGAGTTTCTTAAAAGTTACTTGAATGCAGTATCAAATAAATTTGTTAGCATTTTATCATTTTATAACATGTTGAAATCAAGAGAGGTATAAAAAGTTCAATAGAAGGTCATTGCCATCATTTCTAGAAAATATGAAGGCTAAAAAGTTGTATGTTATAGTTGGGCCTATTGTATAAGCTACAAATCTTTCTAAAAACTTTTCTGTATTGAAAGAATATTCAATATTAAAGATTATTTGAACAACTTTATAAGAATTTTCTGATACTCTAAAACAATATTTAACTTTCCAGTGTTAGCGTCTGATACACAGTAGGCTTTTAGGCAATAAGTGGTTCATGAATGAATTATTGTAACTGTTAATAATAAAATTGAATATATTCTACTTTAATTTGCTAAAATTCAATATGTGCTAAACTATTTTTATACTGAAATATGTGTCTCTGAATATACTGTTCTGCTTGAGCATTAAATATTTCATTTTGAAATAATTAATATTATTAAAGTATAACTTAATTTAATGAATTCCTACTGAGGTACTGTACTGCAGGATCTGTGTTAACAGAAAAACATCAATACCAAATATTTAAGAGTTTATGATTTCTTATTGTTATTTTTTGAAATTGTGTATCATTTATCTTTTTTGTGTTTTCATTTTTTCTTTAAAGAAGCATTTAATAGGAGGTTAAGAATGAAAAATTTAGTTGCAAAAGCATGATTACAATATTATTTTTAGAGAATATTGTGATTTTTGTAATTTTGACTAAATATCTGATATAAATCAATTTAAAGAAAAAAGAGATTGTTTTTGTTTACTTTTGTTTGGAAGTTGCAGCTCATGGCTGACTGTCCATAGTACCCAAGGCAGAAGCTTCATGCGGAGGGGCATGGCAGACCAGGGCTGCTCAGCACAAGGCAGTCAGTAACAGATCAAGGGGGAAACTCAGCCAGAGAAAGGGTCCACAGAAAAAATACATACTTCAAATCACATCCTTTGTGACCTGCATATTCACAGTGAACAACACCAGTCATCTGTGTTCATTTGAGGTCTTTTAATAGTGTTATTGTGGGCCCTTTGAGCTGTAATGTTTTGGGTAATAACAGTGAAAAAAGAAGACATAAAGATGGGACTGTGTCCAGTTTCATTTTGTATAAAGTTCAAACATTGCCAGAGACAATTTCAAGTGTGTTTACCGATGTCATTCAATTTTAACACAATTTGTGAGTAGTTATGGAATTTGTTTACTAAAACAAAGAGTGAGAGAAGTTGGGATATCTGGTATATCTGTCACTTTCAGAATTGTTTTTATTAATGAGACTTTCTCATTTTTTAATAGTTATATATATTGGAAGGAGAGGAGGTGGTACAGAGGGAGAGGCTAAGGAATCACAGTACAGATCTTGTGACATCAAGGTTACAGAAATAATAATAAGACTTTAAAAAAACACATAAGGTAGAGATGTAACCTCACATGCTTCTTAACAATTAAGCTATGCAGTCATAAATAGATTTATCTGTCTATGTGTTTAATGCCCCATGACCTGAACATGTTCCAAAGCACTACCTCTAAACACATGAGAATTTGAGATACATTTTTGATCCAAAGGAGTAATACATATATTTTTCAAACAGAATGAAAGCACACTCCAGTTTGGTCTAAAGAATATGATAATGTAAAAGGAATGTGAGACTGTTTTCAGTGTGCTTCAATGTCTGAATAGAACAGAAAAAGGAGAACGAGGGCATCTCATGATTAATATAAGAAAATACAAGACTAAAATATTTTGTTCTTAATATATTATTTTGTTTTGTTTTTTGATACCAGGGGTCAAACTCACGACCTTGCACTTGTCAGAAAAGTGCTTAAACCTCTGCGTCAAATCCCCAGCCTTGAGTATAGTTTTTAAGGATATAATTGTATGATGAGGAAGTAAAGAAAAGCCACAAATAAATTGTTTTGTGAGTTTTATTTTGCATTAAAAATTATGAAATGCATATGTTTTAAAGGCAAAAGAGATCTCAGAAACATCAAAGGCAATTTATAACCTTGAGAAGTTTTCTTTGAATTATGAGCCTCAAACTCAAGCAGTCTTTTATTCATCTCTCTGTCAGGATTTAGTAACTGATAGTATATTTCCAATTCTTTTAACTTCCTGAGACATGATTTGTGGCTTTTTCCCTATGTCTATCTTAACAAATGTATAATGTATATTTGAAAATCTTGGATGTCTTAGTCACTTTGCTGTCACTGTAATGAAAATACCTGAAACATAGCAATTTAAGGGATGAGTTTATTTTGACTGACCACCACAACCAGTCTGTGATCAGTCAACCCCAAGGACAAAATATGGCATGACAGAAGGTTATAGTGCAGGAAAAATACTCACCTCATGGAAGCATAGAGAAGGAAGGCGCTGGGGGATAGAGAGATACCGTCTAGGTCACTCACCAACTTCTGCCCAGGTCCTCACAACTAATGGCACATCAGCAATAAACAGTCAGGTTATCAATCCACTGATGAGCAGAGTACCCTCATCCAATCACCTTATAAACAGATGAAGGCTCTTGAGAAAAGATTTAGAGCTAAACTATGATAGTGTAATCACATTCAACATTCTATAAATAATAATTAGTTTGAGAAGAATACAATTTCAGACATTGTGTGATTTTACTTTTTGAAATATTGACTTGATTGAATGATGATTACTAATAGTAAAACAATACAGTTAGTGTGAAAATCTAGATTAAAATAAGAAAATAGAGTGTTGAGAGCAAGTACACACTAACTTTCCCTTATGGAAAATAGTAAAAATTCACTTCTTAACAACTTGGAAGCTTCCTTCATTTTGTTGCAGCTCTTAGTTTTCTAGACTAAGTAGCATCTTGACATCTGTAAATATAAATATTTCTTCTTATATTTGTATATCATATATATATATATATATATATATATATATAAAAGTTTAGTGTAATTTATCTTTGCCTATTTTCTAAACCAGTATTTTGTCTGTCTGCTCTTATTTCTTTATGATACATCCCTTTGAATTCAGTACTAGCTTTCATAAGAATTGGCATCCAGTTTTTGTCTATTCTGAATAGTGCTGTGATGAATATTATGATGTATGTTAACATAAACCATTTTTCTGTCTTTCTTGTCATCATGAAGACGGTGTTCACCTTCCACTGATTCTGTGAGACAGTTTTCCAAAATAGTAGTATCATTTTAATTTCCTTCAGTATGTGTTTAATCCACCTTTCTCTTACAAAACCTAGGATTTTGTATCTTTTTAATTGTGACCATTTGAAGTTAGGTCATTTAGTTTACTTTGGATTTATAGTGGATGATGTACATATCTTCAGAGCTTTTTTTCTATTTCCTGTCCTTATTTAAAATTATGTAAGTTATTTGGTTATAAACCTTTAGAGGATTTGAAATTATCATTTACATGAAAGTATTATGTCTAATATATTATGAATATCTTATTCTAACATGAATTTTGTTTTCAATTTTAAATGATTTGAGTTTATTTTTTGACAAATAAGGAATTCTACATTGTGTAGTATGTTATATTTTTATCACTACCTGTTTTGTTCCATTTACAAAAGTTCGCTTAGTCCACTGCTTTTAATATATTCTGTATATTTTAAATATTTTTGCTGTTAATTTTTGAAGTAGAATTCATTGGAAATTGATTCTATATTTACTATATTTCACTTTATTGTTTATTAAACTTTATTACACTTTATTTCCTAGCATTCATATTTTTATAAAATATTGGAGTCTATTACAGAGGTGTGTTATTGAAGGTAATATTATTTAAACTAATAACTTATAGTTACATCTAATATTTTAAAACTGCCACTCAAATATGAAGCTTTGTTAAAGGTGAAGAAGTAAGTAATAGATTTCCAAAAATTCATTCATTGTCATTTTACAAATGATCCATATTATCACAATACATAACATATGCATATAAATTGTATTTGAATATAGTATTTTTCTCTCGAAAACTCATGTTAGAATTTAATCCTCTTTTTGAGGTGCTTAAAGAGAAGAGTCTTAATTCAAGTTGGTATCTGGAACCATAATGAGGATTAAGTAAAGAAATCGTAGAGTCCATATTGGTGGTTCTATACAGAAAGAGACAGAGAGAGACAGAGAGACAGAGAATGAGACAGAGATAAGAGACTATACACACATTTGTGTGTTTCTTGTCTCTTTTTGTCTCTTCAGCTATAAGACCCATCACCAGATAAAGCATCACCAAATGTGACTATTTCCCCTTGGGCAATTACTGTGAGTCAAAATAAGCCTTTTTCCTTTTTAATTTACCTAACTTTCACACTGTTATTAATGATAGAAAAATAAAAATTATGATGTTTCATGATATGTGCAAATGATTTATTTAAATCACACAAACTATACACAAAATATACATAATTGTGTAATCATTAAATTGAAATTAATTTATCAAAAATCTCACAAATATCAGCAACAGGTATTTATGGGTTAGATTTAGAAAAAGTTTAGAGAATGCATCTGAAATCTGCAATCTATATTAAGTAAATGTAGTCATACATGATAGTTTACAAAGTAGTATTATTTAAATACTGGTGAAAACTTCTTTGCTTGAAAATATCAAATTTTTCTCATCTATGTCCTCTATCATGACCCTAAATTCATGAAATTTTTTATTAAAAGCACATAATATTGAGCATAGTAAGAAGGTAAATTGCTGAAACCTAACCAGAATTTAAAAAAATTTATTTGATTTGTTCATTTGCTTTTCTCTTCTGATCATATTGGGAAAAATATCAAAGATGAAGGCCATTTCCAAATGAGTTCTAGCTGGACCTACTTTTACTAATTATCAGGGACATGGCCTAGATCCCCATTCTCCCAAATGAGTATAAGGTGATGATTTAAAATGAATGTGATAGCTAGTTAAGCTATCATATATGTATGTGTATATATATATATATATATATATATATATATATATGTGTGTGTGTGTGTGTGTGTGTGTGTATAATATGTATACAAATTTATGTCTTTTGTCTTTTCTCTTCCTTCTTTCTTCTTTTCCCTTATTCTAATTACTTTTCCTGTTTAAACAGTTTCTTACCCTTACACAGTAAAACTGACTATACTAATAATTGTATTAGTTATTGGAAAAGAAGTTAATACTCATATGTCTAGATCCATTTTACATGTCTATATCTGTTAATCTAAGCAACCCACTGGAAGCTAACAATATACAATATTAAAATCATTGTCAAATTCCTATCATCTTGTTTTGTAAACTTAAATTGTTATTGTATTTTGCTTCTTGTTTGTATTGCTTTTTTGTTTTTCTTTTCTATGTCTTTCTAATCTTAAATTTAAAAAATAAATGAGGTAAGTGATATGATTTTAGGGATCCAGGAGGATCAAAACCCTCTGCAGCGTTTAGGCACTCTGGTGGCTAAGACAGAGGATGTCTTTCCACAGCCTGTATTTATTTAGGTGGTTAGAGTGGGAAAGGAAAGAAGTTGAACTGATCTTGGAGTTGTTCAATGACCTTTCCAAGTGAAAAATTATGTTAATTTAGGAGAAGTGTTTTAGGAAAAGATCTCCATGTTGCATTTTACTACAGGACTGAGATGCCTGTAGCTATAGTCTTCATTTAGTTAATTGCAGTTGGAGTTAGGTGTCTTCGCTCATTGTCTTACCTTGTCCAGACCAGGCAGCAGCCCTGTCTGTGTTGTTCAATTTAAAGTTTCAATGGCTCCTGACTGTTGATGATATTCTTGATGTGATTACACCAATAGAAATGTATTTGTATTTGTAAATATATTTGTAAATGATTTTAGCTTATTATATTATTTCTCTTTTTAAGGAGATTACACAGTCATATGAATTTTTCTTGTAAACATTTACATTTTAATTATATTTAACCATATATGATACTTTTTAAAAACTAAGGATAAAATATTTAATGGCTCAATATATACTTGTAAGTAACTTACTTCATTATGAACAAGAGAAAAGCAGGAGCAGAAATAATGCACTAAGGAACAGAAGGAGGAATTGGAAAGAGAGAAAAATGAAAAAAAAAATGAGAATTTATTTCATAAGTAAGCATACAGAAAAAAGTAGAATAACAAAATATAATGATTTTAATGTATATTTTTGAAAATGGCTTTAGTACGATTGAAAATATTACTTTAATGAATATGTTTGATCATTTAAAGTGCTCCAACAATTTTAGATTGTGATAGTGGGCATGTTTAAGAAAAAAAATAAATTTCTTTCCTTATTTTAACATGGAGAAACATGACTCTTATATTTAGTATCTATTTTGCCTTGCACAGTGTCTTCAAAAACTGCACATTTACTTTAGAAATATTTTACTGACAACATATTACATGTATTATTTAAAGATAATTTATTTTTTTAAATGTACTAACACATGATATTTTCAGAAATTTCTATAAGGCATTCCAAGAAATTATTACATTGTTTAACTCCCCACTGAAAATACTCATAGGTGATCAATATAAAAGAATCAAAGTAATGAATGCCAATATATTGTAATATTGCATATAAAACAAGTGATGTGTACAATGAGATTTAAAAGTAAATATGTTACAGAACTTCTATTTGTCTGATGTTTTAAAACATCAACTACAAAATTAATGTGCTATGTTTCATTTCACTAATAATATGAAATCATATTTAAAGAAATTGCTAGAGGAAATACTTTTCAAACTTCATTACTATATCTCTTTCATTTGGTAAAGATAGTGCCTACAGAACTGACACAAACTTGTAAATTACTCAGTGGAGGAAATTATAAAGATCAAGCAGAAATTAATGCAATTGAAAATAAGAAAACAATATAAGAACTAATGAATTGAAGAGTTGTTTCTTTGAAAGAATAAATAAAATTGTAAAATGTTTAACCAAACATCAGAAAAGTAAAGAAAGACTCAAATTCATTAACTGAGGAATTAAAAGGCTGAAATCACAACACATCCTGTGGAAATTTAGAATACAATCAATATCTACTTCAAAAACCTTTATTTTTGTAGGATGAAACACACAGAAGAAATGGACAAAAAAAGAAAAAAATGAGCAGATTCTAAGATATGTGTGAATTACAAAAACTTTATCAAGAAGATGTGAAAATTCTGAATAATCCAGTCAATTAATAAAGCTGAAAATATAAGTAAAAACTTAACAACAATGAAAAGCCTAGCCACTGATGGATTCACAGCTGAATTATACAATATTTCAGAGATTTAAATCTAGTACTCCTAAAAGTCTTTAACAAAATTCGAAGGGAAGCAATAATTTCTAACTCATTCCTAGAGTTATCACTCTGATACCAAAACCAGAAACCAGAACTGAATAACAGAGAATGATCAATGGCTACTATATTATCTCATTTTCAATAAAAAAAAATTTGTTTATACTATCACATATATAAAAATCCCAATAAGACAAAACATGATAGAACTGATGGTAATAGCACAGTAGAAGCATAGTAGGACTTCTAAGCAAGATGATATTAAATCAAAAATGCCTGCCATAATGTTTTATTTTCTTCAAAACAGCTGTTCATACCATCACACATAATAAAGGCAAACAAAACAGATTAAAACCATTTCAACTGATGAATTAAAACATTGAAAGGCTTCAAAGCAATGAAGTGGGAAATCATGATTACCACAAAATCTTATATATTCTTACCAACTCTCATATTAGGGAGACTATACGGTATTTATACATGTGAGTTTGGTTTATTTGCCTTATGACTATGGTCTCAAGTCATGTCCATTTATTTATAAATATCTCAATGTGATCATTCTTTATAGATGAGTAGTACTCCATTGTATAAAAATGGCACAACTTTTTTATCCATTTCTCAGTTGATGGGCTGCTATAAACATGGGTGCACATATATCACTTCTGGGAATATGACTAGAAGTAGAATAGCTGGGTAAAATGGGACTTCTAATCCCAGGTTTTTGAGGAATCTCCAGACTGATTTCCACAGTGGTTGCACCAGTCTACACTCCCATCAACAGTGCAGAAGAGTTCCTTTTTCCCCACAGCCTCTCCAGCATTTGTTGTTGGTAGGTTTTTTTATCCTGGCCATTCTTTCTGGGGTGAGTTGGAATCTCAGTGTGGTTTTAATTTGCATTTCTCTCATGACTAATTATGATGAACATTTTTTCATGTATTTATTTGCAAATTGTATTTCTTCATCTGAGAACTGTGTATTCATTTCAGATGCCCATTTTTGGATTGGATCTTTGAATTTCAAGGCTCTTTTTTTAAAATTCTTTATAAGTTCTAGACAGAAGTCCTTTATCTGATGGACAGTCCATTATGATTTTTTCCCAATTTGTGGGTTTTCTTTTCACTCTGCTGGAAATCTATTTTGGCATGCAGAAATGCTTTAATAAGATATGGTTCCAGTTACTGATTCTGGGAAGTATTTCCCATGCAGTTTGATTCTTGTTCATGAATTCTCTACCTACCCCTATATCTTAGAGGTTTTTACCTACCTATAGGTAGGTAAATCTGTTAAATCTGTTTTAAGATTTAGATCTTTGATCCATTTAGATTTTAGTTTAGTACCTGATGATAGGCATGGGTCTAGTTTTAGTCTTCTGCATATGGAGAGCCAATTTTTCAAGCACCATTTATTGAAGAGACTGTCGTTCTTCCAGGGAGCATGTTTGGCCCCTTTATCAAAGATAAGGCAGCTGAGTGTCTTTGTGGCTCTGGTTGTATCTTCCAATCTATTCCATTGATCTTCAGGTCTGTTTTTATTCCAGTACCATGTTGATTTTATTACAGTAGCTTTGTAGTGTAATTTCAAGTCAGGGATTGTGATGCCTCCTACCTTACGTTTGCTGCTTAGAATTGCCTTTGCTATTCTAGGTCTCTTCTGGTTCCAGATGAATTTTAGGAGTAGTTTCTCTAGACCTATGAGGCATGTTAGTAGTGTTTTGAATTGAGAGAATGGCCATTTTCACAATGTTTGTTCTTCCTACCCATGAACAAGGGATGTCTTTCCATTTTCTGAGGTTCTCTTCAATTTCATTTTTCAGGATGTTATAATTTTCCTTGTATAGCTCTTTTACTACTTTCTAAGTATTTCATTTTTTTGGATGCTAGTGTGAAGGGTGTGGCTTTTCTTGTTTCTTTCTCAGTGTTTTTGATGATAGTGTATAGGAATGAGGAATGCTATTCATTTTTGATTATTGACTTTGTATCTGCCTACATTGCTGAATTTATTTATTATATCTAGGAGTTTTTCAATGGAGTTTTGGAGGTCTTCTAGGTAAAGTGTCATGTCATCTGGAAATAATGATAATTTAACTTTCTCTTTTCCTATCTTTTCTCTTTTTATTTCTCTTTCTTGTCTAATTTATCTGGCTGGTATTTCCAATATTATGTTAAATAGGAGTGGTGATAGGGGACATCCTTGTCTTGTGCCTGATTTTAACATAAAGGCTTTCAGGTTTTGGCCATTTAATATGATTCTGGCTGTTGCTTTGTCATAGATGGCCTTTTTCATATTGAGGTAAAGACAGTCTATTCCCATTCTCTGGAAGGTTCTTATCATGAATGAGTGTTGGACTTTATCCAAAGCTTTTTCTGCATCTACAGAGATGATCATGTGCATCCTGTTTGCTAATATTTTATTGAGAATTTTTGTATCTATGTTCATTAGGGAGATTGGCCTAAAGTTCTATTTTTTAGTTGGGTCTTTCTCAGGTTTTGGAACTAGAGTAATATTTGCTTCCATGAATGACTTAAGAAGAATTACTTCCCTTTCAATTTCATTGAAGAGTTTTAGGAGTGTCAGAGTTAAGTCTTCTTTGTATTTCTTGTAGAATTCTTCAGTGAATCCATCTGGGCCTGGGCTCTTCTTTGTTGGCAAGGACTTAATTACATTTTCAATTTCATCAATATAAACTGGGTTATTCAGAGTTTTACATATTCCTGACCCAGCTTCAGGAGTTCATATGTACCTAGGAATCTGTCTCTTTCTTCTGTGTTATCGAATCTATGAGAGTAGAGGTTTCCAAAATATGCGTTGATGATCTTCTGTATTTCCACACAGTCTGTAGTAATTTCACATTTTTCATTCCTTATTGCATGAATTTGAGTTTTTTCTTTCCTTTTTTAAATAAGGTTGGATAGGGGCTTATCAATTTTTTTTATTCTTTCAAAGAACCAACTCTTTGATTCATTGATTCTTTGAATTGTTTTCTTAAATTCTATTGCATTAATTTCTGCTCTGATCTTTATAATTTCCTCCTTCTTTTGGCTTTGGGCTTGGCTTGCTTTTCTTTTTCTAGATGTTTGAGTTGTAGCATTAGGTTGTTCATTTGTATTCATTCTGTCTTCCTGATGTGGGAACTCAGTGCAATAAATTTTCCTCTGAGGACTGCTTTCATTGAATCCCACAAATTCCGGTAAATTGTGTTTGTTTTTTCATTTGCTTGTAGATATTGTTTAATTCTTTCTTTAATTTCCTCCATGACCCACTGATTGCTCAGGAGTGTATTACTCAGTTTGCATATGTTTGTGAAGTTTTTGCAGTTGCTTTTATCGTAAATTTCTAATTTCATGGCACTATGATC